>BPTQ01000007.1:170438235-170477515 GCA_019973895.1 Chrysanthemum seticuspe
CAAAACGGTTTTTCCAATAGATAAATCCATTGGTTTCAAAGAGTGGTGGTCTTTGCATAGATTGCCCTTCTTTAAAGTTTTCAGAATCCATGGATCGTTTCAAGTTTAGAAAATACAAGTTATTTTAGAAATTCTTGAGCAACGAGGCTCTGGTACCAATTGTAGAAAACTAGAAGGGGGGTTGAATAGTTTACCGATTAAAAACTTTGTTTTGAAACTTATTGAAAGATCAATTGATATTGATCTTAAGTATGTTAATGAAATATGCAAGCAATATGTAATAAGTAAATAAGGAAAGAAATGATCAAACCACAACAAGTTGTTTATAGTGGTTCGGCCTACAAGGACTCTTTTTCCTTGCCCTACTCCACTCCCCGAGTCTCACACTCGAGAGTTTAACTTCACTAGTCAACAAGCTCCTTTCACCGGCGGAGAAAACCTTTACACTTCGCTTACACTATTTCCGACACTAAGCTAGATGTCGAGTTCTTTCCAAGGGTACAACTACTCCCACACACAATGTATTTTGAGGACTAAAATACTAACCACTCACACTCACAAGATTATGATGGTTTGATACAACAATGAAGTATGAATCAACACTAGATCATACAACACTAAACAAACAAGACTTCCAACTTCTCGTTGAAGCTTGAATATGACTTGATCTTCTTTGCTACAAAAGAGATCACTAATATGATATGAAACTGAATTAGAAAGGTTAGAGAGAAGATATGTATGAGAGTATGTTAGAAAGGGATGAGAAACTACTTGGCTTGGCATTGCTATTTATAGCCAAATTGGACAGGAGCGTCCACGGACCGCGGACCCCTTAAAAGGGTTCCGCCCGTGTACCAAATTGGTATCGCCAGTCTGACAGTCAAGATATCAAATCTTGCCTAAAGTCAACTCTATCTAAGTAAGATTGTGCAAGATATGAAGAGTACAAATCTTCACAAAATATCTAATGGAATCTTCCAATGATCTCCATGATGTAATACATGATGTCAAATGTTGTATTACTATTAATAGAAATATGCAAATGCTTAAGTAGTGTTTGGTTTTAAGAACCTAACACATTCTACTATCATACATAATGATTAGAGTCATATCAAGATGTTACTAATCATAAATGTAAATGCTTGAATGATGAATATATTGTTTGAGAAAGCTTGTTTTAATATCTAATAAACTTGACAAGCTTTAAGCTTTTATAAATTAAATTTACTTTTGTCGTTAACAAAACTTAGGCAAAGATCAAAAATATAAATAATGTTTAATGACGATATTTGTATTAACAGTATTTGTTTAATTCTTACTGGGAACCCTACGTAAACTATCGGCTTTCTCTTAGAGATCATTGGTATTGAAGAAGGAGACCCTCTCCCTAGTCTCCGCTTAGGAAAACCAAAATGCACTAATTGAGTCTAGAGCCACAAGATTCATAAAAAGATCTCATAGGAACACTTGACATGACATTGCTTGTTGTTCATCAAAAAGGACACAAGTGATATATTCTAGAGTCCTACGCAGATCTTAGCAATCTGCCAAAACATTTATGAGAAGTTTCACATCTGTGATCTTCAATGATTGAATGGAAACTCCTACCATGGTCAACATCAAGCAGCCCTGACAGCAGGTCACTTCGGTAACTCTTCGTGGATTACGCTTAGTGTGTCTCAAACGGTCTACAGTCGTGGGGTGATGCTTTGGTGTACCTCAGCGACTCACTTGAACTGTAGGTGTACTTCGGTACATCGCGTTATCTCACTTGTGGGACTCCGGTTCAGGAACGGCCTTTGTGAGAATTAGAGACGTGTTTTCACACTATGCTGTTAACACACTCGAAATTCAAACTTGTAAGTGCTGGATTATTTCTAACCCATGTTTTATGTTTTCTTCTTATGGATGCTCGTGGGAGGAAGAGATCGTGCAGATTCTCCACATGCTCATACCAACAACACATGAAAGTTCTCATCAAAATCAAAGGCAAGACAAAGTTAAAGATGATTCTTCGTCAATGTCAAATAATCTACAAAGTATAAAGACTCGAGAACTACATCATTGGCAATTAAAAGCCAAATAGAAGTGTGAGCATGGTGGAGAAAGATGTGGAGACACCTAACCAATGAACTTGACAACGGCAGACAACCGTATTAATTGATCACAAAGCATGAAGGAACAAAGAATCAAGCTATTCTATATCTACACGAAAAGTTCAAGCTCAAGGAAAGTAAAGACCTAATCAAGTGGAGCATCATTTGAATGACCACCCCTTAGGGGGAGATTGTTAGCCGTAACAATTTTATTAGAAGTGATGGTCATTCACGTTTAGAAACTTTGTAACGTGTGTTAGATATCGTGCTAGAATAGTCAACGGGCTCGTGGATTGGGCTAAGCTAAATGGTTAATCGTTTAGTTAAGCTAGCCTTGTATAAGTTCATGTAACCCAATCCATGTCCAAGCCCATCTCACGGCCCATGGCCAAGCCTTAGGGCATTATGTTACTTTTACTATAAATACCCCTCAAAGTCTCATTTGTGGGGTGTGCTTGAGTGTGTGTGTGTGTGTTTTCCTTTGATATTAAAGTTCTTCTTTTCACCTTATTTCTCTAACACATATACGCATAACATATCTTATATCAAGTCACCATCTTTCCATCTTTTTTTGTTGTTTCTTCTACGCATAACGTGGGTGTTTGTGTTCGTGTTTTACGTGTTTGGTTAGCTTGGGAAAGTGATAAGGTTGATAATAACAAGGTACTACATGTTGTGCGACCCAGATGTACACATATCTCTCCCTTGATGGTTTCGATCTCATCGGAATCCTCATTACATTGTGTACATGAAGCACTAACCGGAAGCACTTTATCATAAATCATATAGAAGATGTCGATAAGCAATATCATCTCACGCTCCACATATTCTTCTCATATTTCTTCCTACTGAAAGCTGAGATAACACATACCAAAAGTATCCAGAGACCACTTCCCCCAAATGGTTGGAATAATATATCCTTCCCCCAAATAGTTGGAATAATACACCAGAAGTTATGAGTAAACACTGAGTATCTCTACGGTTATGACATTTGTCTTTCCCGGGATTACTTCAATAGAGAAGAAGTATTAGGTTCATCATGTGTACTCGTTGTGTATTTAGATGTATGTCTCCTTCCCCCTTGTTGGTTTTGATACCTCAGAATCAGCAACACATTATACATACCGAATATTCTTGAAATAGAGAAGAACAAGAATTAGCTCAAATGAATCCTGTGAGAATCAACTGTTACAGAAACTCTCCTTGACTATCTTTATCAACCCATACGTATACAACTTGAAGTGACTACTAAAGAAGAAAAACCAATATACCAAACTTGAAACTGAAGTCCAATTCCCCACATTTGTATCTTTAGCTTGCACTTAATGATGGAAGAACGGTGTTGAGAATTTATGCACCAAGCAAATCTCTAAGTACTCAATACTCAACCAAAGTATGAGACATTAACACCTCTTGCGATTATCCACAACGACATTATCGTGTGTCACTGAGTAAAACAACGTAACTCCTTAAAGTGATAGTTAACCAGGTCTTCAACCATCCAAACCTACTGCTGGTAACTAGATAAGCCAAGTCTTCAACTCAAATTGTTAAGCTCGAGCAAGTTATCTAATAAGAACACACCTTTGTGAAAGTCAACTTCAATCTCAAATAATTGATAAATGATTAACTCTGAAGTAATCAACTTGTGTCAAATGCCTACTACGTGAATAAACATACAACCGGATGTACATTGACCCACTAAATGAACCAGAACAAATGATGCCTCAACATCAATGCATTCTTCCTAAAGGTATACATGTAGAGACTGATATGGAAGATTCACCAATAATGTCTTCGAGCGGATGAGGTAGTCATTTTCCTTAATGTTCATGTGGTTGATTTATAGTGTGCACAATGAGAGGAACAATAATCCGTGAAGATTTGGCAAAGAAGTACCAAAGAGCGGATCATTATTCAATAGTGCAACTACAATATCATGATAGACATTATCAACGCCTTGTGAAATAACTGGAGATAAGGTTTCTTGAGAATTCCGAGAAGTACTTCTTAGATGGTGAACCAATTGAGTCAGTAGAAACCGGAGCATGAGCTTCAGAATCTAGATGATCAACATTCGTTGGAGGTTGGAAGTACTCATCAAACATATCTTGAAACAATGAATCCCAAACAATGAATCCCAGTTATCCTTAGAAAGTGAAGCATTAGGCGTTGAAGGAGAGTCATATGACCATAATTCAAGCATCCATCAACATGTAGTATATGCACTATTCTCCCCCTCAAAAATTGCATCCGAAGTTGCCATTTTTTATTTGAACAAGTGAATAAGAATATACACCAATGAACGTAGATCCACTTGAGGGTTGAAAGAGCGTGGAAAAACATAAAGCTTGTTGATGAAGAATGTCGATGAGAATGGTCATACACATGAAGATTTCTCTTCTTTTGAAGATAAAGCTTACTGAAGCGTACACCTTTCTTTTCTTTGAGGAACGGGGCCTGAAGTGTTATCTGCAGACGCCATAATGATAAAGTACGAGGCCTGAACTGATGTGAACAGACGTCATTGCTGATTGAATATCAAGGTTGAGTTACTTAAACCCGTAAGTTATGAGATATCAATCCTTGTGTTATCCATACTTTCCATGTATTGAAGGATCGAAGTATCTGCAACTGAGCTACATGCACTAACATTACAAGCTTTTTTGCATATATATTGGTTAGTGACGTTAGTATCCAAACCCTTTGGGGTTTCACGGTTAACCTTGATTTTGCCATCAGAAAACAGCTTTCTGGTAGGTATCCACCTAAGTCCAACATCCTTAAACATTCTACCAGACGGTATCCACTTATGGCAAGGTCTAGGATTGTTAGGCATCTTATGCATAGTGGAAGACTTATCGCTATTCCTAGTTTCCAAAGATTTAGCAGTTGGTAACCATCTAGGTAAAGTTTTCGGTTTGTTTTGCTTCATATGAACTGAAAATGACTTAGTGTAAATCCTAGATTTAACAGGTTGAACCTTTGCATGGGCATTTACATTATTCAGGGATTTTGTGAAACAATTATCATGATTTGTATTAAAGATACATTTTAGACACTTCGAGCAAACATCTTGTTTGGATTCAGAAATAGATCTAGATTTCTTAGACTGATCTGCTATGGAAATAACTTTAATCGAAGCGCAACTACTCTTAGATCCAAGCCAATCCCTAGTCTTTAGTTTAGTGTTCCTAGGTAATGGTTTAGAACTACTAGCAGTCCCTTGAAATCTCGAAAAATTCATCACCCTAGGTCTTGCACCTAAAATTCCGTCTTTTCAAATCTGTGCCTTCTTTCTAGCTATTTCTAGATAAGAGTTCTTATACAAGTCATTCATAGCATTTTTACAAGGCAAGTAAGGTGAAGTGACTGGTTTTGTCAAAACTTGTTTCGCATCAACTTGGGAGGCAAACCGCGTTTTTGAAACTTTTGGTCGTTCAGATCTAAACGCATTCGGATGTCTAATAACTGGTTTCCCCAAGATTGATGGTTTTTCAAACTTAGTGTTCACACTATTCCCTGTTGTTTTTCTGAGCTCATTTTTTAAGGCAACAATAGCGAAACTCTTTTCCTGAAGTTGAGCATTGAGTTCATCAATTTTTGCTATCAAAGAGTTTGTTTGTTCCATTTACTTTGTTCTAGCTTCTTTGACAGAGTCACTTAGTTCTATGTGATGCATACTCAATGACTCATTTTCCTTTAGTAATTTGGCTACACAAACTGCTAATTCATCATTTCTCATTTGAATATCATCAATAGCATTAACATCAGAATTACTTGTAACCAAATTACTTTTCACATACATATTAGAAATATGTTTCTTCAAATTTTTGATAGTTGACTCTTTGTCTTGAAGCTGAGCTTTCAAAGTGTTAATTTCAAAAAGTTCACGGAATTCAGGAAGTTCTGGATTTTTACATGGTTTGTTAAGTTGAAAACTTTCTTCTTTACTCTGTATCGCAATTTTAAGTGAAATTCAATGTTTTTCAAGTTTTGAGAATTTCTTTGAAAGTTCATCAAAAGCCTTTTTATCAACCATATCATTTGTTTTGAAATTATTAGACTCATCCTCAACCAAGGAACATTTATCAGAATCATGTTCAGCATTAAGATCAGTATGTTTACGTACATTATCAGATGCACTATGTTGAACAATTAAGGGTACCTCATCACATGACACCTGTTCATTTATCTGTCTGATATCTACATCCACATCATGTGTAACATGAGTTACTGAACAATTTGTTGCATCATTCTTTGTTGTCTCTGTTATTCTGCATTCAGCAACACCAGATTCTTCAACTGATACATTACCCAACTCATCACAACATTCTGTCAACAGCACCAGACTCTCATCTATTATTTCATCTTTCTGAGTAACTTCCTCAATATACATCTCTACATTGTCCATGAGATGGATAAGTGTCTCTATGAACACGCCAATTTCCATTCCAGTGTGTCTCTTGAAAGACATTTCAGTCATGTCTTGATCATAATCTGATGTAAATTCCCCACTGATGAATGACTGAAATTGGTTGTGGATCACTTGTAGTGCAGCACTGGAACTATCGTTTTGAACCTTTTCTTTATCAAGTTGTTGTTCCAATTGTTCTAAGTTCAACAACAAGTTTCTAGTCAGTGTAGGTAAATCCTGACGGAAGATGGCAATACATGTTCATTTCGTTGTTGTGGGTAGAAGTAACATGAAGTGAGAGTGAAGTTGTTGATAGGGTATAATGCTACTTTCCTTTTGCATGGCACTCTGTAGCCTGAACATGTGCAAATCTTTCTCATTGGACTCAGAGCATGAAGAACTCAAGTCATCATTAATTGATTCCATCATCTGTAACCGTTCAGAATAGCTAATATTCTCATGGTTGTCCACAGCATCATACAATTTAAGTACTTTCGAAATCACTGGGTCAGTAGTGTAAGACATGATGTTTTATTATACACGGGATTTTACAAATCTATGATTTAAACCGAGAAATAGATTCTTTCGCGGGATTTTACAAAATCAAGAAGAAATCGTTAAGCAATGACCAATAGAACGTATTAAGATGACTGATGGATCGTCACAATGATAGAAAATTTTGTGTTAGGACTTATGATTGTTTCTAGGATTTGCATTCTCCTTGTTCTTACGGTCATTTTGATGGGTAGAACGCTGAAAACGAAGTTAAGGTTCAAAAGTTATGGCCGTTTGAAGTTTTGATGTAAAAAGTCAACTTTGGTCAAACCACAAGTTGCTAGACAGAGAAGTTGCTAGAAACACAAGTCGCTAGTTACAAGTCGCTAGATGCACAAGTCGATAGAGACAACTCGCTATGAAGACAAATCGCTGGTTGACAAGTCGCTAAAGAGCAACTCGCTAAGTGGGCAAGTCGCTGAGAAACAACTCGCTGAGAGGCCAAGTCGCTAAAGAGCAACTCGCTATGAAGACAAATCGCTAGTTGACAAGTCGCTATACAGATAGGTGACAAGTCTCTACCAAAATTAAATGACAAGTTTCTACCAAAAATAGGCTACAAGTCTCTACCAAAAATAAGTGTCAAGTCTCTACCAAAAATAGGCTACAAGTCTCTACCGAAAATAAGTGTCAAGTCGCTACCGAAAATAGGCTACAAGTCTCTACCGAAAATAAGTGTCAAGTCTCTACCAAACATAAGTGACAAGTCTCTAGACAGATACATTGAATCTGGATATAACCACAAGTCTCTACGAAGAACATAACCACAAGTCTCTATGAAGAACATAACCACAAGTCTCTACGAATCATAACCACAAGTCTCTACGAAGAACATAACCACAAGTCTCTAGGTAGAAATATTCAAAAAAAAAAAATCACTTTTCAATCCAAAAACAACCCAACCACACTGATTCAAGCCTTCCAAATCAAAACCTAAGCACTTATAATGATTCAAAACACAAAAGTACAATCAAAATTCAAACTTTACCACTAGAAATGGTCCAAATGATGCAAAGACCACTAAACGTTTTCAACCCCAAAAACCATATAAAACCACTAGAAATCCAAGAACATGTAAGAGAGATGATCAAACCATGGCTCTGATACCATTTGTAACATATTGGATTTCACAAACACACAAACAATCATAAATAAGGGGCGTACAATATGAGGTTTTAGAGAGAGAAAGTGGAAGATGGGAGCCTTTCTAGAGACAAAAAGTAAACAAAAGAAAGAAGGTTAGATTGAGTGAAAGGTCCAACCCTCTACCTTGGGAGGTAGAGGGTATTTATAGTTTTACATAATACGCCCTCCTGACGGGCTGTGGATCAGGCATACACTAGGTAAAGACCCGTCCTTCCTCCACGATGTTACACTAAACTAAACTAATAACTAAATAACTAACTAAATAACGTAAATAACGACACGTCTACGAGTTAACATATGCTAGACCATAATTGGGGTGACCGACACTTTAACATGGAATTTCCAATTTCTAACATGATTTCTATCTCGTTTAGGTCTACTCACTAGATTCCTATCAAGTTGGATTTTTTTTCTTTTATAGTTTCTCGTAGTCTATCTTTTCTTTGTGTTTTTGTTCCTAAAAACTTTTTTATTCGTCACCATGGAGGATGAAGTTGCATTTGAATCATTAACAATAGAGCAACAATTTTATTTCACAGATAGATTTGCTTCTTATTGTTCTAATAAATTTTTGAGTGATCTTAGAGATATCCAAGAGGAGATGGGTGTAAAGTTAGATGGTTTGATGAATTTTGTGCATGCGTGGCATCTATTAAATAATCATTGTTAGGATCAGCTTCTTTTTGTGAGACCTTTTGAATTTTTTTTAGGAAAGCTTTCTAAGAATAAGCCAGAAGTTGAATGAATAAATAAGTTTATATATATATATATATATATATATATATATATATATATATATATATATATATATATATATATATATCACAATCTGAGGAAACAAATAAGGAGGATTTATCCGACTATAGTTACCACGAACAAAAAGACCTAGTTTTTAAGAACATGGACCTTGAATCAGATCACAATTGTCAGATGGTTAGGGTTGAGCTATCTAGTTGCATGCGTGGGATAGATTTCACCAAAACATACGACACGCATGCGGAATCCTTTAGGAAAATGAAACATAGTGATCAAGTAATTGAGAACGATTCTTATGAATCGGACCAAGAATTGGAAATGGCTAGAGAAGGATTTGAGATATTTAGGAGTGTGTTTGGGTGAGATCCTACCAAAACTCATAATGAACATATAGGTGATCTAGATATTATGGAGAATTAGGTTAGAAATCCAAGCCCACTAGGTACCCCAAAACCTACCATCATTTGAGGAAAACACACCGCCCGTGACTTATCCGGAAGAAGTAGAAGAGACTATAAAAACCCTAATAGAGGTAGAAACTTTGGACCAAACACAACTAGAGGAAATAGGTTTAGATACTTGTTTTCATGACCTTTTTCTTAGTTCTAGGGAATTTCCTAATTTTTATGAACCAGAGCCTCAACCGAAACCCTTACCCAATTTTTTATTTATGGATGTGCATTTAGGAATTAAAATAGGCCCCAATCCACCCATCAAACCATATAATCCAGGTATTTTTAGGATAAAGGTAGTAGACTCTAAGCCATGTGGAGCGGTAGCGAATATAGGAGTGAAACATAACCCTACACACTTACATCACCCACTTATGATTGATCACAAGAATTATTATGGGTTTAAACCGGGTTTATTAGGTCAAGATGGATTCCTAACTAGGAATCTCTCGAAGTTAATAGAAGATTATCCCTTTTTAGGACAAAAATTTTATTTACCCATTGACCCAAATGAATTAGGTAAGGTTAAGATGAAAGAAGCACACCCCTTTAAGCATATAATTCAACCACCAATCTCTCATCATATGGCTCTCTTCCACCGAGATGGTGTGTATAACTACTATCACCCGCAATTAATCTTAAGTGTAGGAACAACCTCCCCTTTATCCATCATATAAGGGTAGAGTCAGGCTCGTGACTCGCACAAAAACAAGCGCTTCTTGGGAGGCAATCCATGTCTTTAATTGTTTGATATTCTTATTTTTATTTTTTCTATGTCAAATATGCTTAATCATAATTGTTTAATTTTAATGCTTTATTTTATTTGTAACTTCGTCTTAATTGTATATAAAGGTATTTTACAAAAGATAAATGTTGTGAAGTTCGTATTTGGTTTAGAAGAACAAAAGTCGAACATGAAAATTTACAATGCATAATTAACATATATTCTATCATACTTGTGTGATTGTTTGAGTCCAATGCTTGTAGCGAGTCATAATGAATGTTTTATAGAAATTTCAGGTTTTAATAATTAGATTTTTCAAGAAATTTTCTAGAAAACAAAACATAATAATTTGTCAGGTCTATATTGACGATGTCAGGATTAACACCTGACGGCGTCTGGAACTGTAGCAAAACAGTTTTTCAGATTTTTGTTTTTCCGTCGAAACTTAATTTTTGATAATTTCCAGAATTTTTAAATTTTCAGATTTTTGTAAACATTTATTTTGCAAGCATTATATCTTGTAAGATATTGGAATTCATAACACAAGGTCGGATTTGTAGTTAGGCCGAATTTAGAGAGAGAAAGTGGGATGTTCTAGTAAGAGAAAGTTTTGTTGAATGATTAAGAGTGAAAGAACATCCAACCCTTTCCCATGGCAGGGAGCAGGGAAAGGGTATATATACAAGAAATAAAACGCCCCCACTTAGGCAGTGGAGTGGGCTGACAGTGGGTAAAGACCTGACCTAACTCCACAGGTGATACGCTAATTAAATTAATGCTACTAAGCCTACGAGCTAACATATGCTAGACATAACTTGGGGTGACCGAGTCTTTCATATGGATTTTCATAATCCTAACATATCTTATTTTCTTTCTAGGATTTAATTTTATTATATATAGTGTTTATCGTCGATTTTATGCGAGGGTTCATGTTAGTTTTCTTATAAATTTATAGGTTATTTTGGACAAGAAGAAAGTAATGTACGTGATATGCACTTGGATCTTCTTGGAATATGATTTTGACCGTATTTCATTTCCTCCATACTGAGCTAATCAGGGGAGTACTAGTTTCTTTAATCTCTTTTATTTTTTCCGTTATCATATCTTTGGTACTTTTTAAGAACAGTGAGGACAATGTTCAATTTATATGTAGGGAGGGTAAAAAGGGACACCTTAGAAACTGGAACTCATTTTGTTAATACAAATAAGCTGTAAAAACATTTATTTATATTTTACGATCTTCTAATCTTTTGTCGATAACAAACCTATAATGATTTTAATTAAAAAAATAAAAATACGTAAAATTTGAGCCAAAAGTTTACTAACTCATTTCACTAAATAAATAAACCTTAAACATGTTTAGTTAATAAGTTTACATAAAACCAAAACCATTTTATAAAAAAACTTAAGTAACCTTAGTTACTTACATTTTATAAAATACATGTAAATTGTAAACTAGTAAAGACTTGGACTATCCATGACCCAAAATCAAGTCCATAACCCATAACGCACGGAGCTTGATCCATAACCCATGACACATTTCATGACATCATGCATGACATCAAAATGGGTAAAACCCATGACCCATGACCCAAAGTCCATAACCTATTACCCGAAGTCCATGACCCAAAACCTAAGATGACATTGACATCAGGCATGACATCACTTATCCATGAACCATAACCCATAACCCAAAACCCGGTTTGTGATCCAAAATCTGAATGGTATTACCAGTTAGCCGGATCTCTGACTTAACATTGGCTGGATCCCTGGGAATGGATCTGTAGGATCCCGGTGAACAGTGGCCAGACAACCTATAAATAGATGGCCATTTCTCCCTTTTTACTCACCCTACTTAGACACATCTTCCCTCTATGTTCTAAATTCTTTATCTCAGATCTAATGATCTTCTATGTAGCTTTATTTCTTAGTGATTCTCTAGGTTCCTCTTAAAGGCGAGATCACGACCTCTAGAAGACTTGGACGCTCAAGACATTAGTTGCTAGGATTCTTCAGTTCCACAAGATCACTGAATTGTATCCTGTTATTCTTCCTTCTCAAGTGTGTTGTACAAGTGTTGTAGTAGTCGTGTAAGTAAGGACGTTGGTCCTTTGATGTGTTGTACTAAGTAGGTGTTAATTGGGTTGTGGTTTCTCCCTTGTTAATGGAACCCGGTGTTTAGCCTTGTACCAGATAAAGTGTAGGCAATGAAGGTTTGATACTACCTTGCGTGAAGAACCCGGTATTTAACTTTGTACCGGATAAAGTGCAAGAGACGTTGTGAAGGCTTCTCCACCAATGAAAGGAGTTTGTGTTGTGTAGTGCTTAAGGAACGCTTGAATTGGGTACTCAGGGAGTGGAGTAGGGCAAGGAAGGAGTCCTTGTAGCTGACCCACTATAAATACTTTGTGTTGTGGTTGTGTCCTTCTATTCCTCTCTCGTAGTTTAGTTTTATATGCTTTTCTACTATCAATATCCATCACATCAAAACTAGATTGATATAAGTTGATCTAAAAGTTATAAAATGACGTTTTAGTCGGTAAAAATATTCAACCCCATTCTAGTTTTCTACAATTAGCATCTGAGCTTCGTTACCAAGTTTCTTAAAGTATATTGTACTTTAAAAACTTGAAACGATCAGTGTATGTTTGAAAACTATAAAGAAGGATAAATCTTTTACAAAAATTGACATATAACTCATTTTTACAAAAGTGATAAAACTTTCTATGTTTGGATATTGATAAGTTTATCTATTATATTCCAACAAATCTTCTTTGAGAAATCTTCAGTTTAGAATTCATCGAAAACATCATCCTATTAAAGGATAAATGGAGTTTGCACACAAAAGAAGAACCTAAAGAGCTATCGACCTGCTTTACTAAAAGGCATTAAGATATTTTAAAAGCTCATGAATTATTTGGCGTCTATGGTTTCAAAAACCATATAAAGAGATTATACCAAAGGTATATTTTCTTAGTTATAATTAGTCATTTAAAATGTGCTAATTGCTTATGGTTAACAGTGAATGTATATGTATCTTTCTCTTTCAAGACGTGTTAACATATACTTGATCTCTTTTCTAAAACCATATAATTTGTTTTGGTCATAGTTTTGATGTGAATCACCCAAGTGTCATATCTACGTGATTTATGTGTTAGAAATCAAATCAAAATTTTCAAAAGTCTCTCTTCTTAAATTTTCACATTCTTCAAAACATCAGGAATAGTATTCCATCAATCCTTCCTCTCTTAAAAAAATTCATTTACATTTATTGTTCAATGAAACAGTTAAGTTGACACAAGGAAAAGTTTTCCACGTCTTGATCATCATCTCAATCACTCTTGTGATACTCATCTATTCCCATCTCAAACATCCTCGCGATGATTTAACTATATTCATGTATATCTACTTCTCATCTATTCATCCATGTCCCTTTATTGCCTTATGCATTAAACAAAATAGAAATTCAGCATTCTCTTGTCAAAATCTCTAAAACTCTAGTCTTAGTTACTTAGGATCATCAACCATATATTCTTAAGTTATCAAGGATTAGTAACAACCAATACATAGTAAAACCAAAAGTTCAAAACCTTTCTTTACCTACTGTCTACCCGGATCTCTTCATTATAACAGGCCAAATCCATTTTTGAAGGCATCTGAAAGAACCGACATGTTAGACATCAGCTTAAACAGCATCTCACCTTACCCCTTGATAGGGATTTAAAACGTACACTTTTAAGGGGTCATTTAAGCCCTTAATTGCCCACTTTTATATCCGTTACTGCTTAATTTTGTTCCTTTCACTTTTTAGGTCTCTTGGAAGCAAAATGTTGGAATGATGCATTTTTGGACGAAAAGGAGTGAATATATGAAGAAAATGGCTAAGTCAAAATCAAGATAGTCAAGCTGCTAGATTTACACCTGACGGCGTCCAAAACAAAGGGCGACGCCGTCCCTCTCTACGTAATTAAATTTACGACGACTCAGTAGACTTTTTTCTAATTTACACCCGACGGCGTCAGGCTTTGAAGAGTAAGGGCGTCACGAAGACTTTTCTTCTCAGACGGCCTAGATCCAGATTCAGACGACGTCACTGCTGAAGACTGACGACATCACAACCACAACGTGACGCCGTCCCACCGATGACTTGGCTAGGACGAAACCCTAATGACGGAGATCTGACGGTGTCCCAACTATAAGGTGACGTCGTCGCATGTGTAAAACTATATATAGAAATCGAATTTTCAGAATTTTAAGAGGTAGACTTGTGGAGTAAAAACCTAAAATGACTTTAGTCCGGTTTTAACAGTGTCTTAGGGTTCTCATACCCTATTTTACATCAAGATAAGTGTTTTACTTCATTTAATTCATTATGTCTTCGATTGTATGTGTGTATGCTTGCGTGTTTAATATGTCCGGCTAAATTTCTTGTGTGTTTGCTTAGATCTATGAAACCTAGTTATTAATTATTGATTGTTTATCTCTTATCTTAATTGTAATTGGCTTAGGAGTGCATTAGGCCATCGTTGTGTTTAAATGCTTGAGTAATCTTTGTGAACCGTAGCTTATAAATCACGTAGTGGAAGTGTAGGCTAAACATCCAAAGATAACCTTAGAATTAGTTTATGAAACCTAGACATTTCGTAGGCAATAACCTTAAGGTAGTCTCAAAGAGTTAGGGATAAAAGCATACCCTAAGACCTTAGAAAACACAACGCGTTATGAATAAGGACGTGACAATTCAACCACCAATAAAAGATAACTAGGGAGTAATAGTATCTAGGTAGACACATTTTTAATCATCATACGAGCACACATCAAAAGACATAAGACTACCCATTATTTTAGATAATTAGATAGTAGAAGTAACCGATAGAAGTACCACCCCCCCCCCAAATCCAAACCCCAAGATTTTACCCTTAACTTTCTAAAAAAAATATAAAAAGATAAAAAATAATCTTGCTCAACCTCAACCTTACCGTAGTACACTTCTTACTAGCATTCCTATTCCCCTAGAGAATGATATCAATACCCGAGGCTTACCCAATACTACACTACAACGATTAGGTTCACTGTCTAGGGTGTTGAAAAACTTGCTTGAAGAAAAGGAAGTTCCTTTGACCCCGAACGCGTTATACGTGCATTAAGTTTTTGGCGCCGCTGCCGGGGAATAGAATAGCTAGTTAGATCTCTATTTTGTTTAGGTTCTCTTACTTGATTCCTATCAAGTAAGCCTTTTTTTCTCATTTTTAGCTTCCTCGTAGTCTATCCCCCTTATTCGTGACTTTGTTCGTGAAACCCATCATTCACCATGATTCGCATCTTTCACCGTAAAAACTTTGCACTACCCGCTCCCAACCCCCTCCCAATATCGAAATAGAAAACGCAATCCCACAAAACCTTTCACCCGTTCACCACTTTGGAAATCACCTAGGGCATAATGAAATAAATTGGCAACAACATAGTCCTTTCTATGACTCGGAATCCGATGAAGAATTTGACTATGGTGAAGCACTTGATAACGGGGAGGTCGTCGATGAAGTTAATTTTGAAATGGAAGAAGACCCATCCCAATGTTTTTACCCTAGGTGTAGATTTTAGGTTGATGGCCCTATTAACATGCAGTTCCCTTATAAGATATGATTTGAAACTTTTTACTTTAAAGGGTAAAATAAAATAAATAAAATGGAGTTATATACAAACAATAGCACAAGGGATAGAAAATACTAGGACAACCCCTAAGTACTCCATCCCATGCCTAATAAAGAGAAATAACAAACAACAAAATTAACCAAGAACTACCAATGCCAATAACAGAAAACCAGACCATTACATAACAAACTGAACAATGACCAAAAGATACAAATGTAACCAAGGCCTCAAATGATCCATCAGTCCTAGAAGAAGACAAGCTATATCTATTGCCTTATCATACTCTAAATACTTGGATAAAATGCAAAGGGACCAACCAATGCACCACCAAACCATCACCATATGACAAGACAAAAAGACAGCAATACCACTAAGACTAATAGAACAATGCAGACCATACAGAACAGGCATAGCAGTAGCATGAACTCCAAAGCTCTTCCAAATATCATCAATAACCATAATCTTTAACCAGATTGTATCACTCCAAATGGAACAATCTTGCCACAAGATGAACACCAGATAAGTGATCATCCAATAACTCTGTCTCATTAAAAAACCTTGCCAACTAAAAAACCCTGAGGGAAAAACATTGTACAAGGAAAAAGAGTACAGAGTTTGAATATTAAACATAATCAGAAACTGATCCAATGAACTAAAATCAGGTGACCCATAGTATCCAAGAATCATAACAGAAGAAGGACCAACAGGCATAATTGGAATCATCTAAATACTGGTGCTACAATGAAGGAGAAGTCTGCATAACATTACACGCAACAAGACTTCCCAACATATAGAATTCTGATCAGAACACCACATAGTGGGAAACCACAGAGGTACATGGATAAAACTGTCATTTTTATGAGCTTTAGCACTATTACCAGTCCAAGCATACCACTCTTTCAGGCACTTGCTAAGACCAGAACAGTGAAAAACCCATAAAAAGAAGCCATCCATATACATGTTAGCCCTCCACTGAACCACAAACCTCCAACTGATCAGACATAAGAAATAAACGATAGCCATAGAATTACCAACAACCAATAAACCACAATACTAAGCCAGCGCAGATAAAAGTATAACCAGCAAAGACATAAACCACCCCATACTATTATCTGTAGTGCATAGCAAACCATCACCCCACCAAACCTCCAAAAAAATAGACCAGCGCAGGTTATTTGCTAAAGAAACAGTGATATGACTACTAACAACCTTAGGACCCTTCATCTACACCAAAAAAGTTAAAAGTAGACATACCAGTGTTCTCGCTTTCACCTGTAGTGCATAGCCCATAGAAACTCCTCCATGGAACCCAAGACACCGCCACAATACCATTCCAAAAGCCAGTAACAAACAAGATTCTGCCATTAGCTGAAGTGTATAACAAAACAGATCCACTAATATACCTGCTAAACCAGCTAAGCCAAAACAAACAGGACCAGAAAACAGATCTATGGCGGCCTATCATAAAAACTATTAAATTCCAAACCATTGTCACCCCTACTCAATCCCAGTCTAGGTAACTGCCAAATCTTAGCAATTTTATCAACCTCTCTAGACCACTTAATAATAAGACTAATAAGCTTCATCCTTATAAAATTGACAATATGATTGAACACAACATCCTCATTCCTAAACTTCTTCTCAAACAATCTAAGGTTCCTTTCCTGCCAAATAAAATAAACAGCAGCACCCAACACCAATCTCTGGACAATACTCCATATAGAATTACTAGCCTTCGTAACACAGACCCCTGAAACTACCTCAGCCCAAGTACTAGCAACATCCTCAAGCTTAACCATAACCTTCAACCTATCCCAAATGCTTTTAGAAAACCCAAAACTAAAAAATAAGTGGCCATGGGAGTCCGGGCAAGAATTACAAAAAGGGCAAAGGTTATTAGAAATATAAAACCATCTAGAAATCCTATCTTGAGTTTTCAATCTACCTTTTAAAGCCATCCACAGAACAAACGCATGCCTAGGAATGCATTGCTTATACCAAACATGTTCATGCCATAAAACACAAGGCATATCAGTTCTCAACATCCTACAAGCTTCTTTAACACTAAAATCAACAACTTTATACTCCTTATTAATCCAAACAGCTCTATCATCATCATCATTAAGAACCGGGACAGGAGTGTCAATAACTTCTTTAAATCTACATAACCAGTCCCTAGGCCAAGTCCATTTATTATTATCAATCCAGTCAACCACCTTATCATTAACATCAAGGTCATAATAACGAAGAATATTATGCGATATCAACTTACATAAAGGGCCATTAGCGTGCCACTTATCAAACCAAACAAAACTGCCCTTACCATTTCCAATTTTAATACCAACAAAACTACGAATTTGACTTCTAAGTTTCATAATATGTCTCAAACACCAAGAAGTGCTATCTGAAACAGCAAGATTCCAAATACATCTACCCTTGATCCTGTAAGTATTAACCCACTTAACCCAAAGGGAGTCTTTCTTACTAATGATATTCCATAAATGTTTAATCATAAGAGCCTCATTCATTAACTGCATATTCCTTAATCCTAACCCACCCTGACTCTTAGGCGTACAAACAACCTTCCAAGCAACACTAGGCACCTTCTTACTACCCTCTTCAAAACCCCAAAGAAAATCTTTAAACAGATTATCAATGCTAGAACAGATATGCTTAGGAATAATAAACATAGAAGCCCAATACACATTAAGGGAAGATAAGACAGAAGAGATAAGCTGCAGTTTACCAGCATACGAGAGCGACTTATTCTTCCAATCTAATAGTCTTTTCTTAACATTATCAATAAGGACCCTACAATCCACAGTACGAAGCTTTTTGGTCATCATAGGCACTCCTAAATATCTGACAGGTAAGGAGCCTTCCTTAAAAGGCATAGCAAGTAAAATTTCCTCTTTAACATTATTAAGAACATTTCCAAAGAAAACTGTGCTTTTTTCCAAACTAAGATAAAGCCCAGAACATATACTAAATTCATCCAGACCCCTTCTAAGAATACAAGCAGAAACAGAGTCACCATGGTACAAAAGAATAAGGTTGTCAGCAAAACAAAGATGGGTCAGGCCAAGCTTACTACAACCAGTATGGTACTGAAACCTCCTATCTTTATTAATCTGGCGCTTAATCATCAAATTCAATACTTCCATCACCAAAGTAAAAAGGTACGGAGATATAGGCTCCCCTTGTCTAAGGCCTCTCTTACTCTTAAAATAACCATGTATCTCACCATTAACATTCAGAGAAAAAGATGCGGTAGTAAGACAAGTCATAATCCAATTAATCATAGTGCCATGAATACCAAACTGAACAAGAGCAGTCCTAAGAAAGTTCCAGTTAACGGTATCATAAGCTTTCCTAATATCAACTTTAAAAGCACATTTACTAGTCATATTCTTCCAATCATAACCTGCCATTAACTCCTGAGTCAACAGAATATTATCACTAATCATTCTACCCGGGATGAAAGCACATTGATTGGTATCAACAAGACTATCTAAGCCCACCTTAAGCCTATTAGTCAAGACCTTACTAATACACTTATAAACCACATTACAACAAGCTATAGGTCTATAATCAGTCATCTTAAGAGGAACTTTAAGTTTAGGAATAAGAGAGATGAGGTTAGCATTAAACTCACCTAAAAGCTTCCCAGACGAGAGGAATTCTCTAACAGCTCTACACACATCAGAACCAACAATACTCCATGCTTTCTTGAAAAATTTGGAAGTAAAACCATCCGGGCCTGCAGCTTTATCATCCTTAATATCAAACATGGCGGCTTTGATCCCTTCATCTGAAACAGGTCTTATCATATTCAAGGCAATAGCAGGATCAAGCTTCTTGGTAAAAAGGCTATCACAATCTTCAATAGAAATAACATCTTCTTCCGCTCCCAAAAACTTCTCAAAATGAGCAACAAATTGAAACGGAACATCATCCCCATAAAAGGTTTTCCCATCTTCATCACCAACCATCTCAATTCTACATTTACTTATCCTACCCTTCAAAACCTTATGAAAATAAGCAGAGTTCTGATCACCCTCCCTTAACCAATCAATCTTAGTCTTTTGTTTAAGAAGCCTCTCCTCATCTAGCACTGCATCACTATAAGCCCTGGTGTATATCATTTCCTCCTCCCGTAACAAAGAATTATGAGGATCCTTATCCAAACTCTGCTGAACTCTCATCAGCTCAGTTTTAAGAAATTTAACCTTTTCAAAAACATTACCATTATCCTTATTAAGCTTCCGCATATACTTCTTCATGTTCTTCAACCTATTAGCCAAGATAAACATATCAAAACCCCGAACCTCCATGTACCAGTTATTTTTAACAGTAGGAATAAACTCATCTTTCTCAGCAAGAAAATTCAGGAATCTGAAAGATTTAGGTTTAAAACAACGAGCCTCTGGAAAGACTAAAACAGTAGGACAGTGATCAGAGGATTTGAAAGTTTTGATGCTAACTTGCACTCATTCTTACCTTTAAACTTAATCTCAAGAAATCTATATAATAAAATTAAGGTGAATGAATTAGCCTATCAAGGGGACAATGTTGTTGATGCGGTCACTTACTTGGATGTGTTTGCTGGAAGTTTTGCCTATGTGGTTTGGTTGATCCCGAACCGTCAAGTTTAATCACACAAGCTAACCACTTGTGAATGGCTAACCGTAATAAACTTAAAACTGCTCAGAAACCAATGCAATGAAGATCTGGAGAATATAGTGGATTCCCGGGTCGTTAAGTCCCACGGAGACTCAATGGTGTTTTAAAAAACTTTCAGACGATAGAATGATCACTAAGGATAGCGATCAGTAAGGATTTGGATTGATAACTACACTACTGATTGAT
Source organism: Chrysanthemum seticuspe (assembly GCA_019973895.1). Classification (NCBI taxonomy): domain Eukaryota; kingdom Viridiplantae; phylum Streptophyta; class Magnoliopsida; order Asterales; family Asteraceae; genus Chrysanthemum; species Chrysanthemum seticuspe. The sequence continues at coordinate 170,458,903 of BPTQ01000007.1, forward strand.
TGGAATAGAATTGGATACAGAATTGGACAGCACAACAATCAGATAAGACAAACGTAAATACGTACGATTAAAAACTACGTAACCGTACCAAATAAAAAGTGAGTTAAAAGAAATAAAAGGCCTAAAAATATGAAAATGACATTTTTGAAATCCTAAAAATAAAATAAAATTATTAGAAAAAGAAAATTATTTTTACAACTATTTATTTAATTATTATTAATTAAAAACTATTTTAAACTATTTAATAATAACCTAAAATAAAAGAAAATATGGAATAAAGTTAGAAAAATGAAATTATGATTCAGAAAAATCTAAAATATAATAAAACTTATTTGAAAATTAAAAATATATTTTTTACACTTTTTATCTATTTATTACTAATTAATTACTATTTAAAATACACTTAAATACTAGAAAATATAAAATAAAACTAGAAAAATGAAATTTTAACTTAGCAAAATCTAGAATATTATAAAACTAATTTTAAAACTGAAAAGATATTTTTTATGCTTTTTAATTATTTATTACTAATTATTTAATATTTTTAACTATTTAAAATTATAATAAATACTAAACAGATTAGGAAAATTATGAAACTTTTTCTAAAAATAGCTTAAGGTGACAGAAAACTAAGAAAAATATAAAAACTAGATTTGCTTAATAATAAGCTGAAAAGAAAAATTAAAAAGCTAATTAATATTAAATAAACGCTATCACTATATTAAAAATGATGTTTTTCTGGTTTTTCTTTTTGAAAACTACTTAACTACTTAAAATAAGAGACTTTTATGAAAACAAAAATTTTACAAACTAAAAATAAGCTGTTTGAGAGCTTAAAAGCTCAACAGTTAAGGTTAAGAGCTTATTTTATGTTTTAAGCTCAAACAGGCTTATAAATTGGAACCAAAGCTGAAATAAGCTACAAACAAGCTAATGCTACTCAAATGAAACTAAAAAAATGCAAATATCAACACTGAAAAGCTATGAATAAGCAGATAAGCACTATGACTCTATTAGTTATAAGACAGAAATGGGACAAGGTTTAAGCTATAAGCAGCCCTAGCAAATAAGCTTCAAAGTGGAATATGAAGCTTGGGACCTCAAGATGGCTAGGTCAGCTTTCCAAAGAACCAAGAATCACAAGCTGAGGCCAACTAATAAGCTATTTGTGAGCTTATCAAAATGGACTGCTCAACTGTGCACAGGACACATATTTGAAAGGGTGTTCAAAAGAAGCTGAAAAATAAGCACTTAAATAAGCTAGACAGAAAATATGAAAAATACTAGGTTAAAGCTGAGCAGTTGTATTTCACTATTCCAAAAGCTCAAAACATAAAACTCAAAGTTAAGCCCTATATAAAATACTCTATTTTATTCAAAAACGACCAAATGGAAAATTTTGACTTTTTAAGAAAACCAAATGAGTTGACTAATATGAACTTTGAATCAATACTACTTACTGATTATGTAATATTAAGTTATATTAAAACTAATTTAAGCTAGTTTAACAGGTTTTAAGCTAATATGATGAATTTGATAAGCTAACTCCTAACAGTTAACTAGCAAGTGAGATTTAAAGATGATTTTGACTTTTTGTTGAACAAGGACTGACTTTTATTGCTTCTATGAACTACTAAGACCTAATGACACATGAACCAAACAAGAACAATGGCTAGAACAACCTTTATCACAGTGAACCAAACACCACTTTATATGACTGTTTTGAAACTTTTCAAAGCAAAACACAGAATTAGACCATGCTATGGATTATAAACCTTATAATATCATTTATTAAGACTAAATAAACATAAAACAACAGCCATAACAACATTAAACTAAGAAATGATGATGATGCTATTTTAACTGTCAAAATGAGATTTTTGCTAACTACAAATTAAAGAGAACAAGTAACTGTTTTTAATGCTTAAATACACTTAACTATAACTAATGAACATAAAGAAACAGAGATTCAAGCTAATGAACACTTGTACAGTAAAATGCAAAAGTTGAATTTAAAGCTTACAAGAGGCTATCCCACTGAAAAGACAGAACCAAGATCAAAAGGCCAATCCTATAGGATTACCACTAAGCCTCTAACCCAGGGCAATCCAATATTCACCCTGCTCCAGCTTTGATCACCATTTCTTGTGATTTTTGAATTTTCAACTATTTATTTGGTATTTTTACTTTTTAACTTCTAAACTGATTTTTAAAGTTACTAAAAGCTTTAATAAGCTTTCTGGGAGCTTATGTGGTCTTACTCAGTCCAAATCAACAACTAATAACAACACTCAAAACATATTGAAAATTTGAACTTGAAATTTGCAAATACTGAAATTGAAACTGAAAGCTTGAAATTGATTATTAAAAAGGATTCACAATACACTGAGATTGATTAAAACAGTACTTGAAAGCTAAGTTTTACACTAGAAAGCTTAAAATGATAAAATACGGCTAAGAAAATAAAAATTACACTAGATATCTTGATACATTGCTTCTTTTCTCCTCTTTATAGACTTTTTGGACTTCGTGTCGACCTCTGATAGTATCCCACTCATTTCCAGCCATTGGATTGGCCAAAATCATCATATTCGTCCAAGTGTAATTTTTGGCGCCAAAAGTCTCTTAGCAGGTTTGAGCAGGTTTCAATCAATAAATGAAGTTTGGGTGTTAGTGGAAGTGGAGGGGGACAAGGTAAGGTAGTATACAAGTGGTGTGTTGAAAAAGATGAAATACCAGCTCTGGTTTTTGGATTTCAGCTGATGGAGAAGGAGGTGAACAGTAAACGTGGTATATTTGGCGCGTTGACCGAATTTGACCGAGGCTTATAATAACTTGGGAGGGGTCAAGGGTCAAGGGTGGTTCAAGGCTCAAGTCCAAGGGGGTTTAAGTGGTTTGGGCTTGTGTGTTTGGCTGGACATGGGTTTGTTATTAAAAGGGTGTCCGTTTGGTATAGTAGATAGTTAACCCAAGGACCAAAAATGTTATTCGGCCAAAGTTAAGGACTGAACTTGCCCATTTTCCAAAGATATCAAAAGGGCCAAACTTGACAAACGTTGATAGTACAAGGATAATATTTGATCATTTTCCATTTTAAAATATCCAAGGACTAATTTTGCCATTTTTCAAAGATGAGGGACCTTTTCTGCCATTTGACCAAAGAATCATTCAAGGACCATTTTTGACAATTTAGAATATTTCAGGGACCTTGAATGATAAAACTCCACATTTTTGAATTCCAGGGACTAGATTTGACAACTTTTGAAACTTGGGGGACTAAAACTGCCAATTTTGCAAACTTGATATGTTTTTCATCTGATTGTGATATTTTTGCATTTAAAATACATAAAACACTTGTTTGTGATATTTTCATCATTTTAATGCATTTCTGAGTGTTTTCAGATGTTTTTGCAGTTTAGATTGTACAAAAATGATGAGTATTTAAACACTCATCAATCCCCCACACTAAGATATTGCTAGTCCCTAGCAATGTTTTAGAACTTTAATGGATTTTAAAGAACTCTTTACCAAAAGCCATCACTTCTGGAGTAGTCAATTGTTTTGGCTCAAGTAAGAACCTTGGTACAACGATAACCAAATGATTTTGAGCAAATCATAAGCTGTAAATGGATTTGATTTGTCTTTACCAGAAGCCGTTTGCTTCTGGACTAGCCAACTCTTAGATAAATTATCAGTATTATCTTTGGTGAGCCGATTACCAATTATGGTTTTTCCACTGCCTTTACCACAAGCCATAAACTTGCGGGCTAGCCAACTCTTCACTAATTAAAGATATGGTGAGTTGAATACCATACAATTTTGGGCAAATTGCAAGCCATAAACGGATTTGAGAAATCTTTACCAAGAGCTGTTTGCTCCTGGATTAGCCAATCCTTTTGTGGGTTAGACATGGCGGACTGATTACCATTTGCTGAGTAAGTGCAAAACACTTACTCCAAAAAAGAAATTTGGCCAAAAATGGGGGAATTGGGCGGTATAATTACATGATAAAATTCGTGATAATTCCCCCCCACACTTAGAAATGAATATTGCCCTCAATATTCAAAGTACCGGCGGTTATGCCGAAACTAAGAACGTAAAAGGGAAATACTACGGCCATTATTTGAAAATGATTTTTTTTTTTTTTTTTTTTTTTTTTTTTTTTAGAGAAAACTTATATACAATAGTGGGGGGCAACTCCCCCACACTAGGATGGTAGAACAGAGAAAGAAGACAGAAATATGGGTGAAAACCCATATGGTGTGTGCTATTGTTTTTGATTTCCGAGTCACTAGCTTGACTCGATCCCCGCATTCATTGGTTCATGGGGAAAGTTTGTAGATCCGGGACAACCACAGGTGGAATGTCCTCTCCAAAGTAGTGTTTTAATCGATGACCATTCACTTTAATATTAGGACCATCGGGTTGAGATAACTCAATGGTACCATAAGGATAAACCTTAGCAATAGTAAATGGACCAGACCAACGGGACTTGAGCTTTCCCGAGAAATCTTCAATCTTGAATTGAAAAGAAGTAGGGTGCTATTTTGATTTCCGAGTCACTAGCTTGACTCGATCCCCGCATTCATTGGTTCATGGGGAAAGTTTGTAGATCCGGGACAACCACAGGTGGAATGTCCTCTCCAAAGTAGTGTTTTAATCGATGACCATTCACTTTAATATTAGGACCATCGGGTTGAGATAACTCAATGGTACCATAAGGATAAACCTTAGCAATAGTAAATGGACCAGACCAACGGGACTTGAGCTTTCCCGAGAAAATCTTCAATCTTGAATTGAAAAGAAGGACTCGATCACCGACGTTGAAAACGCGGTTCTTGATTTTATAGTCATGAATCTTCTTTGTATTTTGTTTGTAGATCAAAGAGTTCTCGTATGCTTGATCACGGAGTTCATTTAATTCATTCATGTGAACTTTTCTGTGATCACCAGCTGTCTGAATATCGAAATTTGCATGTTTTAAGGCCCAGTATGGTTTGTGCTCAAGCTCAATCGGAAGATGACATGCCTTTCCGTACACTAGCTTGTATGGAGTACACCCGATGGGTGTTTTGTAAGCTGTACGGAAGGCCCAGAGTGCATCATCCAGTTTATCCGACCAGGATGCACGATTTTCGCCTACTGTCCTTTCAAGAATTCTTTTAATACCACGGTTGGAAACTTCCACCTGCCCACTTGTTTGGGGGTGGTATGCAGTAGAGAGATGGTGGGTAACACCATACTTTTGCATGACACGATCAAATTGGTCATTGCTGAAATGTGTACCACGATCACTGATTATAGCTCTCGGAGTTCCAAACCTAGCAAAAAGAGATTTTAAGAATTTCACAACAACTCGGGCATCATTGGTAGGTAAAGCTTTCGCTTCAACCCATTTTGACAAATAGTCAACAGCCACAAGTATGTATTTGTTTCCTCGAGAAGATGGAAATGGCCCCATAAAGTCAATGCCCCAGATGTCAAATATCTCACACACTTGAATGGCGTTTTGCGGCATTTCATTTCTTTGAGATATATTTCCGTGACGTTGACAAACGTCACATGTTTTGACAAAATCGTGGGCATCCTTATAAATCGTGGGCCAATAAAACCCGGAATCAAACACCTTTTTGGCAGTGTAGTTTGGACTATGATGGCCCCCTGTGGGTCCAGCATGGCAAGCTTTGAGAATGTCAAGAGCTTCTTGTCCATAAACACACCGTCGGATGACTTGATCCGCACAGATTTTAAATAAGAAGGGGTCGTCCCAGAAGTAATGTTTAACATCTTTGAAGAATTTGTTCTTTTGCTGGGTCGACATCCCGTTCACAATGAAGTTACCCGCATGGTAATTTGCGAAGTCAGCAAACCATGGGGTAGAAGAGTTTCCACGAAAAGAAACCGCATTGAGTGTCTCGAGAGGAAATGTTTCATTTATTTCCTTTTTCTCGAAAACATCTTGGTGAGGGTTTTCTAATCTGGACAGATGATCAGCAGCTAGATTCTCAGCTCCTTTTTTATCACGTATAATGATATCAAATTCTTGCAGGAGGAGAATCCAACGAAGCAATCTCGGCTTTGCATCTTGTTTTGCAAAGAGATATTTGAGAGCCGAATGATCCGTATACACAACGCATTTGGTCAAGATTAAGTATAGCCGAAACTTCTTAAATGCATACACCACGGCTAGTAATTCTTTTTCTGTGGTGGTGTAATGAGTTTGAGCTTCAGTCATAGTCTTACTTGCGTAGTGGATAGGCTGAAAATGCTTGTTTCTGCGTTGCCCTAAGACTGCACCGATAGCAAAATCACTTGCATCGCACATGAGCTCAAAAGGCAAGTCCCAGTCGGGAGCAACGAGAATGGGTGCCTCAGTAAGCTTTTTCTTCAATGTTTCAAAAGCTTCGATGCACTCAGGTGAGAAGATAAAAGGAGCATCTTTTTCAAGAAGATGAGTCATAGGCCGGGCGATTTTAGAAAAATCTTGTATGAATCTACGATAAAAACCGGCATGACCTAAAAAACTCCTAATACCTTTGACGGTAGTAGGATGAGGCAGTTTAGCAATAACATCGACTTTTGCTCTATCGACCTCAATCCCATTTTTTGAAATCTTATGGCCAAGGACTATGCCTTCTTTGACCATAAAGTGGCTCTTCTCCCAATTTAGACAAAGATTGGTGTCTTCACACCGTTGGAGCATTTTTTCTAAATGGGAGAGACATGTTTGAAACGAATCCCCAATGACCGAGAAGTCATCCATAAACACCTCCATTGTTTCCCCGATCATGTCGTGGAAAATGGCCATCATACATCGTTGGAACGTGCCAGGAGCGTTACATAGGCCAAATGGCATACGTCTGTAGGCAAAAGTTCCGTATGGGCAGGTGAATGTGGTCTTCTCTTGATCCTGTGGATCAATGGGAATCTGAAAGTAACCCGAGAAACCATCAAGGAAACAATAGTACTCGTTCCCTGCTAATCTCTCAAGCATTTGGTCCATGAAGGGTAGAGGAAAATGGTCTTTTCGGGTAGCGTCATTCAACTTACGGTAGTCAATGCAAACACGCCATCCCGTTACCAATCGAGTTGGAATTAACTCGTTATCTTCATTTGTGACAACAGTTATGCCACCCTTTTTAGGAACACAATGAATTGGGCTAACCCAAGGACTATCTGAGATCGGGTAAATCAATCCTGCATCAAGAAGTTTGATAACCTCCTGTTTGATAACATCATGGATTTTTGGATTTACTCTTCTCTGATGTTGAACTGCTGGTTTGAAGTCATCCTCCATCAAGATTTTGTGAGTACAAAACTCAGGGTTGATACCCTTAATGTCGGAGAGTTTCCAAGCAATTGCTTGCTTGTGTGACTTCAAGACCTTTATGAGAGCAGTCTTTTCATCTTTACTCAAATCTCGAGCAATAATGACGGGTAATTTATCATCACCCTCAAGAAATGCATACTCGAGATGAGGTGGTAAGTCCTTAAGTTCGACTTCAGGAAATTCTTCAGTTTTCTCAACTGACTTGACTTCCTTGTTATGAAGCTTGACGGGAGGGAGAGGAGGAGAAATGTCATGATTTAACAATTTCTTAAGAATAATATCTCCCTCCAGATTAATCTCATTTTGATTAATCTCATCAGGAATTGAATCACTCGAGTGAGGGGTTGATGATGGATCATCATTGAGCAACTTCTCAATGAGAAGTATGTCCCCCTCAATGTCAATTGGAGCGTGATCAATTTCCCATGGAACAGAATCACTAGCCAAGTATGCTTCAATCTCTTCCAAGATGAAGTCGCTTCCCTCAAACGGAGTGAGAGAAGGAGTAGAATTGGCTATGATAGGTTGAGAAGATGTGGTGGGATCCCCACTCACAGAATTATGAGAATAACCAAGAACTTCTTGAGAGTACTCTTCAGAAGCAACATCAATGATATCTATTCGGTTAACCGACTCAGAATCATAGTTTGCGGAGTACCTCGAAGTTTGATCAAGGTTAAAGGTGACAGCTTCATTACCAACACGTAATGTGATTTCTTGCTCAAATAAATCAATGAGAGCACGGCCTGTTCTCAGGAATCCTCGACCAACAATGAGAGGAACCCGATGATCGGCATCGAAATCAACAACCACGAAGTCAGCTAGAAAATGGAACTTTCCTACTTTCACAAACACGTCCTCGGCAATGCCAAGTGGACGGGATATTGTACGATCTGCAAGCTCGAGAGTCATGCATGTAGGAGTAAGATCCGGAAGAGAGAGTTTCTTCCATACTGAATAAGGCATCAGATTGATGCTTGCACCAAGATCTGCTAAGGCAAAGCATTCAACCATTCCTGTAAATACACAAGGTAAGAGAAATTTTCCAGGATCTCCAAGTTTCTCAGGAAGCTTCTTCAAGATAACTGCAGAGCAGTTCTCGTTAAGAGGAGTTTTAGCCATTTCAAACAGCTTTTCCTTGTTGCTTAACATGTGTTTGAGAGTTGATGCAAACTTGGGCATCAGCATGATAGCATCCGCAAAGCTTATGTCAAAATGTAGTTCTTGGAAAATTTGAAAAAATTTGTCCATTTGATGACTGGCTTTTTGGCGGAGCTTTTTCTCATTCAAACGTGATGGGTAAGGAATAGAAGATTTGGATTTGGGGTTTTCAACGGGAGCTACTGGAGGTTCCAAAAAAACTCCTGGATTTGACTTGGGTTTCTGGACAACTTGAGGTTGGACATTGTTGGTACCTCCGTTATTATTAGGAAGTTCCTTGTCCTTTGTTACCTCAGGTTCACTTTCCACTACCTTCGGGAGAGAAGAAGAAGAAGAGGTAGTAGGAATAGTGGGTCCATCGTATGAAACACCACTTCTGGTTGTGATCGCCTTAGCATCGCCCCTCGGGTTAGCGATCGTGTTGCTCGGAAGTTTTCCTGAGCCCGAGGGTTGATCATTTAAAGACTTCTTTAATTCAGCGATCTGACTGACCAACAACCTGTTTGTCTCCTCTTGAGACTTCATGAATTGCTTTAAAAGCTCATCAGATGTTGATACAGGAGGAGGTGGAGGGACATTTTGAGGCCGTATGTTCTAATTATAGCCAAAATTCCCTTGATTAGGATTCATATTTCCCTGAAATTGATTCCCTCGATTGAAAGTGTTTTGATTAAGGTTCCCTTGATGTTGGAAACCTTGATTAGGTCCGGGATAGAAATTACCTTGGTTTTGATAACCTTGGTTCATTCTAGGCTGATTCTGATTCTGGTTAAAACCGGGTGGTGCCTGATAAGTGTTAGCACGGTAGTTTGGTTCATTTTGAGGACGGTATTGATTACCTCCCTGATGTGAAGTACCGGCTAGAGCATTGGCTTCAAATGGACTACCATCGGTGGCAGTACAATTGTAGTATGCATGAGGGCCACCACAAGTAACACAACTCTCGACTTTCTTCACTTCACCATGCGATGGTGTCTATGTGAAGGTTACATTCTTTTGGTTAGCAAGAACCAAAGCCTGAACAATATCCGTGAGTTTGTCAATCTTAGCATCGGTGCTAGATGTACTCACGGGAGATGAAGTAGAAGGTCCAGCATTAGACTGAGACTGATATGTCTTTGCTCGGAAAGGGCGGACCTGGGACTTGTTTTCAATGATTTGTAAGGCTTCTTTGGTGGTCTTGCTCAGGAAATTACCTCCCGCGGAGGCATTTAAAGAGTCTTGATTAGTCTGGTTCAGACCATTGTAGAAAGTATCCATTTGCATTAACTCGGTAAAACCATGATGCGGACACTTACGGAGCAACTCTTTGTAACGATCCCATGCCTCCCCGAATGATTCATCAAATCTTTGAGAAAATTTCATTATCTCATTCTTAAGACTTGTAGTTCGGGATGGAGGATAGAATTCGTTAACGAACTTGGTGACTAGATCCTCCCATGTCTCAATGGAACGAGGGGGTTGTTTCTCAAGCCAATTCCGGGCTTGTCCCTCTAGAGAAAATGGGAACAGAAGAAGCTTGATAGCTTCATGTGGGACATTCTTGTATTTGATGGTAGATGCAATCTTGTTAAACCATCGAATGTGTGCATGAGGATCATCCCGCTCAAAACTATAGAATTGGCTTTGGGTTACCAGATTAAGCAACCCGGTTTTGAGCTCAAAGGTATCAGCCACGATGGCTGGGACAACAATAGCATCTCCGTAACCCTCGATGGGTGCTTGGAGAAGCTCATTCATGGGCTTATCTTCTGCCATTACGACAGGGGGTGGTGGTGGTAGACGTTCCTCAGTCACGGCTGAAGGAGCAGAACGTCCTCTACGTCTACGAGGAATATTTGCAAGCTCAAAAAGTGGACTTGTAGAACTGGAAGAACGAGTGCGCATGCACTAAGTATAAAAATCAGTTTTCAAAACAAATGCGAGGCAAAACGACAAGTGAACTTAACCAATAATCACAAATGAAATGGCTTCTTTGAAAAAGGTACACCAAATCACAAGGACACAAAGGAAAGTATTAAATCTGTTGTTCGGGAACTTATTATGGTCACACCCCCAGTTAGTAGGTGTACTGCCTTGATTTGCGGTGGTTGATTTTTATATATTTAAGTACCACTGAAAAGACGTAGGTATAGATTTGTGCAAAGGGTTTAAAAACTTTTGGACAATATTTTTGGTATCGTCTCGTTTAACCAAATTGTATCTCTTTAAGAATCACCTCAAAGAAAATACAAGATAGAAAACGTTCCGATTGTTTTGTTGTTTTATATATTTTTTTTTTTTTGGTTTGTTGTTTTATATATATATTTTTTTTTTTGGGTTTGTTAACACTTTAGGAAAAGTGTTAATGAACTTTTTGAGATTTATGATAACTTTACAAAAAAAACTTTTTACAAAAGATGGTATATGTGCAAGAATGGGTCTGAAAAAGGTTTAACACACGCTAAAGCCTCCCCGGCAGCGGCGCCAAAATTTGGTTGATCCCGAACCGTCAAGTTTAATCACACAAGCTAACCACTTGTGAATGGCTAACCGTAATAAACTTAAAACTGCTCAGAAACCAATGCAATGAAGATCTGGAGAATATAGTGGATTCCCGGGTCGTTAAGTCCCACGGAGACTCAATGGTGTTTTAAAAAACTTTCAGACGATAGAATGATCACTAAGGATAGTGATCAGTAAGGATTTGGATTGATAACTACACTACTGATTGATTGGAATAGAATTGGATACAGAATTGGACAGCACAACAATCAGATAAGACAAACGTAAATACGTACGATTAAAAACTACGTAACCGTACCAAATAAAAAGTGAGTTAAAAGAAATAAAAGGCCTAAAAATATGAAAATGACATTTTTGAAATCCTAAAAATAAAAGAAAATTATTAGAAAAAGAAAATTATTTTTACAACTATTTATTTAATTATTATTAATTAAAAACTATTTTAAACTATTTAATAATAACCTAAAATAAAAGAAAATATGAAATAAAGTTAGAAAAATGAAATTATGATTCAGAAAAATCTAAAATATAATAAAACTTATTTTAAAATTAAAAATATATTTTTTACACTTTTTATCTATTTATTACTAATTAATTACTATTTAAAATACACTTAAATACTAGAAAATATAAAATAAAACTGGAAAAATGAAATTTTAACTTAGAAAAATCTAGAATAGTATAAAACTAATTTTAAAACTGAAAAGATATTTTTTATGCTTTTTAATTATTTATTACTAATTATTTAATATTTTTAACTATTTAAAATTATAATAAATACTAAACAGATTAGGAAAATTATGAAACTTTTTCTAAAAATAGCTTAAGGTGACAGAAAACTAAGAAAAATATAAAAACTAGATTTGCTTAATAATAAGCTGAAAAGAAAAATTAAAAAGCTAATTAATATTAAATAAACGCTATTACTATATTAAAAATGATGTTTTTCTGGTTTTTCTTTTTGAAAACTACTTAACTACTTAAAATAAGAAACTTTTATGAAAACAAAAATTTTACAAACTAAAAATAAGCTGTTTGAGAGCTTAAAAGCTCAACAGTTAAGGTTAAGAGCTTATTTTATGTTTTAAGCTCAAACAGGCTTATAAATTGGAACCAAAGCTGAAATAAGCTACAAACAAGCTAATGCTACTCAAATGAAACTAAAAAAATGCAAATATCAACACTGAAAAGCAATGAATAAGCAGATAAGCACTATGACTTTATTAGTTATAAGACAGAAATGGGACAAGGTTTAAGCTATAAGCAGCCCTAGCAAATAAGCTTCAAAGTGGAATATGAAGCTTGGGACCTCAAGATGGCTAGGTCAGCTTTCCAAAGAACCAAGAATCACAAGCTGAGGCCAACTAATAAGCTATTTGTGAGCTTATCAAAATGGACTGCTCAACTGTGCACAGGACACATATTTGAAAGGGTGTTCAAAAGAAGCTGAAAAATAAGCACTTAAATAAGCTAGACAGAAAATATGAAAAATACTAGGTTAAAGCTGAGCAGTTGTATTTCACTATTCCAAAAGCTCAAAACATAAAACTCAAAGTTAAGCCCTATATAAAATACTCTATTTTATTCAAAAACGACCAAATGGAAAATTTTGACTTTTTAAGAAAACCAAATGAGTTGACTAATATGAACTTTGAATCAATACTACTTACTGATTATGTAATATTAAGTTATATTAAAACTAATTTAAGCTAGTTTAACAGGTTTTAAGCTAATATGATGAATTTGATAAGCTAACTCCTAACAGTTAACTAGCAAGTGAGATTTAAAGATGATTTTGACTTTTTGTTGAACAAGGACTGACTTTTATTGCTTCTATGAACTACTAAGACCTAATGAGACATGAACCAAACAAGAACAATGGCTAGAACAACCTTTATCACAGTGAACCAAACACCACTTTATATGACTGTTTTGAAACTTTTCAAAGCAAAACACAGAATTAGACCATGCTATGGATTATAAACCTTATAATATCATTTATTAAGACTAAATAAACATAAAACAACAGCCATAACAACATTAAACTAAGAAATGATGATGATGCTATTTTAACTGTCAAAATGAGATTTTTGCTAACTACAAATTAAAGAGAACAAGTAACTGTTTTTAATGCTTAAATACACTTAACTATAACTAATGAACATAAAGAAACAGAGATTCAAGCTAATGAACACTTGTACAGTAAAATGCAAAAGTTGAATTTAAAGCTTACAAGAGGCTATCCCACTGAAAACACAGAACCAAGATCAAAAGGCCAATCCTATAGGATTACCACTAAGCCTCTAACCCAGGGCAATCCAATATTCACCCTGCTCCAGCTTTGATCACCATTTCTTGTGATTTTTGAATTTTCAACTATTTATTTGGTATTTTTACTTTTTAACTTCTAAACTAATTTTTAAAGTTACTAAAAGCTTTAATAAGCTTTCTGGGAGCTTATGTGGTCTTACTCAGTCCAAATCAACAACTAATAACAACACTCAAAACATATTGAAAATTTGAACTTGAAATTTGCAAATACTGAAATTGAAACTGAAAGCTTGAAATTGATTATTAAAAAGGATTCACAATACACTGAGATTGATTAAAACAGTACTTGAAAGCTAAGTTTTACACTAGAAAGCTTAAAATGATAAAAAACGGCTAAGAAAATAAAAATTACACTAGATATCTTGATACATTGCTTCTCTTCTCCTCTTTATAGACTTTTTGGACTTCTTGTCGACCTCTGATAGTATCCCACTCATTTACAGCCATTGGATTGGCCAAAATCATCATATTCGTCCAAGTGTAATTTTTGGCGCCAAAAGTCTCTTAGCAGGTTTGAGCAGGTTTCAATCAATAAATGAAGTTTGGGTGTTAGTGGAAGTGGAGGGGGACAAGGTAAGGTAGTATACAAGTGGTGTGTTGAAAAAGATGAAATACCAGCTCTGGTTTTTGGATTTCAGCTGATGGAGAAGGAGGTGAACAGTAAACGTGGTATATTTGGCGCGTTGACCGAATTTGACCGAGGCTTATAATAACGTGGGAGGGGTCAAGGGTCAAGGGTGGTTCAAGGCTCAAGTCCAAGGGGGTTCAAGTGGTTTGGGCTTGTGTGTTGGGCTGGACATGGGTTTGTTATTAAAAGGGTGTCCGTTTGGTATAGTAGATAGTTAACCCAAGGACCAAAAATGTAATTCGGCCAAAGTTAAGGATTGAACTTGCCCATTTTCCAAAGATATCAAAAGGGCCAAACTTGACAAACTTTGATAGTACAAGGATAATATTTGATCATTTTCCATTTTAAAATATCCAAGGACTAATTTTGCCATTTTTCAAAGATGAGGGACCTTTTCTGCCATTTGACCAAAGAATCATTCAAGGACCATTTTTGACAATTTAGAATATTTCAGGGACCTTGAATGATAAAACTCCACATTTTTGAATTCCAGGGACTAGATTTGACAACTTTTTAAACTTGGGGGACTAAAACCGCCAATTTTGCAAACTTGATATGTTTTTCATCTGATTTTGATATTTTTGCATTTAAAACACATAAAACACTTGTTTCTGATATTTTCATCATTTTAATGCATTTCTGAGTGTTTTCAGATGTTTTTGCAGTTTAGATTGTACAAAAATGATGAGTATTTAGACACTCATTATGGTTGAATTCATGGTCTTAGAAGATTTAGGAGAATTCATTGATGGAAGCCTCACTCAAGTAATATTTGGAAAAAACTTTAAGAGAATGACTAGGTTGAATGAATGGATGATTGATGGTTTAGTCACATTCTCCGATGGAGTTGAGGACTTTGTCTATCAAATGCCCCGTACGCATCCTAGGTTTAAGCAAAAAGATATAGAGGCATGCAATCGAATGGCTCCCATTTCGATCCTTAGTGAAAGAGATAAACAACGGGGACTGATTGCCTCAGAACAGTCAAGTTTAATCACACAAGCTAACCACTTGTGAATGGTCAACCGTAAAAAACTTAAAACAGCTCAGAAAGCAATGCAATTAAGATCTGGAGAGTATAGTGAATTCCTGGGTCGTTAAGTCCCACGGAGGATGAATGGTGTTTGAACAAATTCAGATGTCGAATGATCACTAAGGATAATGATCAGTAAGGATTATGATTGATAACTACACTACTGATTGATTGGAATGATATTTGGATACAGAATTGTAAAGCACAACAATCAGATTAAAGAAACGTAAATACGTACGTTTATTAAACTACGTAAACGTACAAAATAAAAAGTGAGATCTAAGAAATAAAAGACCTAAAAATATGAAAATGATATTTTTGGAATCCTAAAAATAAAAGAAAATTATTAGAAAAATAAAATTATTTTTAACACTATTTATTTAATTATTATTAATTAAAAACTATTTTTAACTATTTAATAATACACTAAAATATAAGAAAATATGAAATAAAGCTAAAAAAAATAAAATTATGATTTAGAAAAATCTAAAATATTATAAAACTAATTTTAAAATTGAAAATATATTTATTACACTTTTTATCTATTTATTATTAATTAATTACTATTTAAAATACACTTAAATATAAGAAAATACAAAATTAAACTGTAAAAATGAAATTTTAACTTGGAAAAATCTAAAATATTAGAAAACTAATTTTAAAACTGAAAAGATATTTTTTATGCTTTTTATTTATTTATTATTAATTATGTAATACTTTTTAACTATTTTAAATTCTAATAAATACTAAACAGACTAGGAAAATTATGAAACTTTTTCTAAAAATATATTAAGGTGACAGAAAACTAAGAAAATTATAAAAACAAGAAGTGCTTAATAATAAGCTAAAAAGAAAATTTAAAAAGCTAATTTCTATTAAATAAACGCTATCACTATTTTTAAAATGATGTTTTTCTAGATTTATAAAACAAAATATCTTAAATAAACTATTTTAATTGAAACGTAAACTTAAATTATCTAAAAACGTGGTCTAAAATGAAAACGCGCGTTATGTATAAAAATTACCCGAGTGCGCAAGTAAAAACGTAAAATTTGTGAAATAAAAGTCCTACGAATGTAAAAACAATTTTCTTACGTACTATATGACAAAATAAAATTTTAGAAAAAAGATTTATATTTTTTTGATTTTTATATTTTTTATTATGAATTAAATACGATTTTACACTAATTAAATGATTAAAAATACTAAAACAATTCAGAAAAATCTGAAACTTTTTTTTAAAATACTTTATACTAATACAAAACTAAGAAAAATAAAAAGGATGTGACAACTTATTGTAATAAGCTAGAAATAAGCTAAAGAGTACGAATAAGCTAAATGGACAAGGAAGGGTTATGTATTAAATTGTGCAAACCTATACCAGTCAAAGACCCAAGGGCGAATGGTAAGGTGTGTGTGTGGTGAGCTGGGTGGCCAGGGTTCGAATCCCAGCAACTCCCTTTTTGCAAAATATTTTATTTTTGGATTTTTTCTTTTAAAAACTAATTAAGCTAATGATAATAAGCAATTTTTAAAACTAAAACTTTTTATGAAATCCACTAATAAGCTAAGAATAAGCTTATGATACTTAACAGTTTAGCAAGAATTGAAATAAGAACAAGGCTAAGCTAAAATTACTAATAAGCTAATCAATAAGCTAAAGTTAAATGAAACTAAGCTTAACAACTGTTAATAAGCTAAAATGAAAACTGAAAAAGCAAATTAACTAAGAAATAAGCACAGAATAAGCTTCAAATAAGCACAATGTAAACTGGTTCACAGGACACTTTGTGGTTTTCTAGGCACCTTTAAGCTAAATTTTAAGCACTTAGATAAGCTAGGAAATTAAAATACACACTGGGACTAACAAGTTAACCAAATAAGCTATCCAAAAAGCTAAAGCTTTCACAGTGGAATTCACTGGTGAGCTTATGAGGAGCTTATGAAATAACTTATAAACACTGGATGAACTTTGTACTGTATGAAATGGATTAAACAAAAAGCTAATGGCAGGCTTATTAGATAAGCTGCAAAATGAAAAGTAAGAACTGGAATAGAGACACAGCTAGGTGGGCTTTTAAGAAAAACAAAAATCACAAGCTGAAGCTCACTAATAAGCTCTGTGAGAGCTTGAGAAATAGGCTAGCAACAATGTGCACAGGGCACTTTTCTAAATAAGGACTCAAAAGAAGCTAAGTAATAAGCACTTTATAAGCTGATTAAAAGTGAACTAATATTTTTCTAATTTAGTTAAGCAGCTAAAATTTGATATCCCAAAAGCATATAGACTAAATCTTAATGGTAAGGTCACATTAAAATTGTAAAGTTTATTCAAAAACTGCTTCTAGGAAATTTTGACTTTTTTAATTACACTAATATTTTGACTTTTATGAACTTAGGTTTGATTCTATAGACTGAATATGTTATAATAAGGTAAAATGAGATTATTTAGAGCTGTAGTAACAAATTTTAAGCTTGTGGGATGAATTTGACAATCCAAATTCCTAACAGTGAACCACAAGGTGAGATTTAAATGAGATGTTGACTTTTTATAAAATGAGCACTAGTTTTATTGGTAGAAATGAGCTATTAAGTCCTAATGTGACTTAGAACAACAACAAATAACAACACAACAAGCCTCTATCTCAGATATCTAAGCAAATCCAAACTGTCCTTTAAGAGGCTGCTTTGAACTTTTGAGAACTAAAACAGATTTTTAAATCAAGTAACCTATTGATTAACTGATATTAATTATATTTAAACAAATTTAAGCTAAAATTAACTAGATTATAACACTTATACTTAAAATTGCAAATTTTTAAGAAATGACTTACAAGATGAGTTCAAGCGTAAAATAGAGAACCAAGGCCTGAGATCACACCCTATAGCTTCCCAAGAAGCTCTAAACCAAAAAGCAATACAAAGTCAATCCTGCTTCAGCTTCTTTATCATTTCTCCATTGATTTTTTATTTTTAGCTAATTTTTTTTGTATTTTTGGTAATTTTTTCTTTTTGAATCTAAACTGAGTTATTAAGGTTCTAATAGCTCTCAAAGGCTATATAATGAGCTTATATAAGCTTATAAATCCAAGACAACAACCAAAAATAACATTCGAACCTGTTGAGATTTTTGAATTTGAAAATTGCACAAACTTGAAATAAAACTGGAAACTTGAAATTGATGTTAACAAGAGCTTTATTGCACACTAATGACTTGAATTACAGAGCTTAAAAGCTTAGACATACACTGGAAGACTTAAAATATTTAAAACGACATACATAAAATAAAATTACACTAGATTGCCTGCTACATTGCTTCTCTCTTGCTTTATAAAGATCTTTTAGACTCTGTCGAGAACAATTGTAGTTAAAGTTCAAAGGTCAAAATAAAGTTCAAACACGTTAAAAGTTTAAGTTTTTAGAGTTGTCCAAGCTTACAATAAAAACCAACAACAGAACCTAAATATTCGAATATATTCGAGTAATATATCGGAAACTCTCGATAATCTTGGAATTATTGAGTCAAATCTAAGTTTTTCTTTTTTAATGGTTTTTATGTTTTTTTTAATCGATTTTTATTTTTTAGTTACCTCTTTACTATTTCTTCGACTTCGTCCTAACTGAA
>BPTQ01000007.1:170480040-170491951 GCA_019973895.1 Chrysanthemum seticuspe
AGGGCTGACCCTGAACGGAAAACTCGGAATTTGTTCTTCTGTTGGGTCGACATTCCTTTCACTATGAAGTTACCCGCATGGTAATTTGCAAAGTCAACAAACCATGGGGTAGAAGAGTTTCCACGAAAAGAAACCGCATTGAGTGTCTCGAGAGGAAATGTTTCATTTATTTCCTTTTTCTCGAAAACATCTTGGTGAGGGTTTTCTAATCGGGACAGATGATCAGCAGCCAGGTTCTCAGCTCCTTTTTTATCACGTATAATGATATCAAATTCTTGCAGGAGGAGAACCCAACGAAGCAATCTCGGCTTTGCATCTTGTTTTGCAAAGAGATATTTGAGAGCCGAGTGATCCGTATACACCACACATTTGGTCAAGATTAAGTACGGCCGAAACTTCTCAAACGCATACACCACGGCTAATAGCTCTTTTTCTGTGGTGGTGTAATGGGTTTGAGCTTCAGTCATAGTCTTACTCGCGTAGTGGATAGGCTGAAAATGCTTAGATCTACGTTGCCCTAGGACTGCACCGATAGCAAAATCACTTGCATCGCACATGAGCTCAAAAGGCAAGTCCCAGTCGGGAGCAACGAGAATGGGTGCTTCAGTAAGCTTTTTCTTTAATGTTTCAAAAGCTTTGTTGCACTCGGGTGAGAAGATAAAAGGAGCATCTTTTTCAAGAAGATGAGTCATAGGCCGGGCGATTTTAGTAAAATCTTGTATGAATCTGCGATAGAAACCGGAATGACCTAAAAAACTCCTAATACCTTTGACGGTAGTAGGATGAGGCAATTTAGCAATAACATCGAATTTTGCTCTATCAACCTCAATCCCGTTTTTTGAAATCTTATGGCCAAGGACTATGCCTTCTTTGACCATAAAGTGGCTCTTCTCCCAATTTAGACAAAGATTGGTGTCTTCACACCGTTTGAGCATTTTATCTAAATGGGAGAGACATGTTTGAAACGAGTCCCCAATAACCGAGAAGTCATCCATAAACACCTCCATTGTTTCCCCGATCATGTCATGGAATATGGCCATCATACATCGTTGGAACGTGCCAGGAGCGTTACATAAACCAAAAGGCATACGTTTGTAGGCAAAAGTTCCGTATGGGCAGGTGAATGTGGTCTTCTCTTGATCCTGTGGATCAATGGGGATCTGAAAATAACCCGAGAAACCATCAAGGAAACAATAGTACTCGTTCCCTGCTAATCTCTCAAGCATTTGGTCCATGAAGGGTAGAGGAAAATGGTCTTTTCGGGTGGCGTCATTCTACTTGCGATAGTCAATGCAAACACGCCATCCCGTAACCAGCCGAGTTGGAATTAACTCGTTATCTTCATTTGTGACAACAGTTATGCCACCCTTTTTAGGAACACAATGAATTGGGCTAACCCAAGGACTATCTGAGATCGGGTAAATTAATCCTGCATCAAGAAGTTTGATAACCTCCTGTTTGATAACATCATGGATTTTTGGATTTACTCTTCTCTGATGTTGAACTGCTGGTTTGAAGTCATCCTCCATCAAGATTTTGTGAGTACAAAACTCAGGGTTGATACCCTTAATGTCGGAGAGTTTCCAAGCAATTGCTGGCTTGTGTGACTTCAAGACCTTTATGAGAGCAGTCTTTTCATCTTTACTCAGATCTCGAGCAATAATGACTGGTAATTTATCATCACCTTCAAGAAATGCATACTCGAGATGAGGTGGTAAGTCCTTAAGTTCGACTTCAGGAAATTCTTCAGTTTTCTCAACTGACTTGACTTCCTTGTTATGAAGCTCGACGGGAGGGAGTGATGATGGATCATCATTACGCAACTTCTCAATGACAAGAATATCCCCCTCGATGTCGATGGGAGCGTGATCAATTTCTCATGGAACAGAATCACTAGACAAGTATGCTTCAATCTCTTCCAAGATGAAGTCACTTTCCTCAAACGGAGTGAGAGAAGGAGTAGAATTGGCAATGATGGGTTGAGATGAATGAGTGATATTATCACTCGAAGAATTATGATCATAACCAAGAACTTCTTGAGAGTACTCTTCAGAAGCAACATCGATGATATCTATTCGGTTAACCGACTCAGAATCATAGTTTGCGGAGTACCTCGAAGTTTGATCAAGGTTAAAGGTGACAGCTTCATTACCAATACGTAATGTGATTTCTTGCTTAAATACATCAATGAGAGCACGGCCCGTTCTCAGGAATCCTCGTCCAACAATGAGAGGAACCGGTGGATCAGCATCGAAATCAACAATCACAAAGTCAGCTGGAAAATGGAACTTTCCTACTTTCACAAATACGTCCTCGGCAATGCCAAGAGGACGGGATATTGTACGATCTGCAAGCTCGAGAGTCATGCATGTAGGAGTAAGGTCCGGAAGAGAAAGTTTCTTCCATACTGAATAAGGCATTAGATTGATGCTTGCACCAAGATCGGCTAAGGCAAAGCATTCAACCATTCCTGGAAATACACAAGGTAAGAGAAATTTTCCAGGATCCCCAAGCTTCTCTGGAAGCTTCTTCAGGATAACTGCAGAGCAGTTCTCGTTCAGAGGATTTTTAGCCATTTCAAACAGCTTTTCCTTGTTGCTTAACATGTGTTTGAGAGTTGATGCAAACTTGGGCATCATCATGATAGCATCCGCAAAGCTTATGTCAAAATGTAGTTCTTGAAAAATTTGAAACAATTTGTCCATTTGATGAGTGGCTTTTTCGCGGAGCTTTTGCTCATTCAAACGTGATGGGTAAGGAATAGAAGATTTGGATTTGGGGTTTTCAACGGGAGCTACTGGAGGTTCAAAAACAACTCCTGGATTGGATATGGGTTTCTGGACAACTTGAGGATGGACATTGTTGGTACCTCCATGATTAGTAGGAAGTTCCTTGTCCTTTGTAGCCTCAGGTTCACTTTCCACTACCTTTGGGAGAGAAGAAGAAGAGGTAGTAGGAATAGCGGGTCCATTATATGAAACACCACTTCTGGTTGTGATCGCCTTTGCATCGCCCCTCGGGTTAGCGATTGTGTTGCTCGGAAGTTTTCCTGAGCCCGAGGGTTGATCATTTAAAGACTTCTTTAGATCAGCGATCTGACTGACCAACAACCTGTTCATTTCATCTTGGGATTTCATGAATTGCTTCAATAACTCATCAGATGATGGTACTTGAGGATGTGGAGGGAAATTTTGAGGTCGTATGTTTTGATTATGACCTTGTTGTTGAAAATTCCCTTGGTTAGGATTCACATTTCCCTGAAATTGATTCCCTCGATTGAAATTGTTTTGATTAAGGTTTCCTTGATGTTGAAAACCTTGATTAGGTCCGGGATAGAAATTACCTTGGTTTGATAACCTTGGTTCATTCTAGGTTGGTTCTGATTCCGGTTTTGTATGTTAGGATTTTGGTTAAAACCGGGTGGTGCCTGATAAGTATTAGCACGGTAGTTTGGTTCATTTTGAGGACGGTATTGATTACCTCCTTGATGTGAAGTACCGGCTATAGCATTAGCTTCAAACGGACTACCATCGGTGGCAGTACAGTTGTAGTATGCATGAGGGCCACCACAAGTAACACAGACCTAGACTTTCTTAACTTCACCATGTGATGGTGTCTGTGTGAAAGTGACTTTCTTTTGGTTAGCAAGAACCAAAGCCTGAACAATATCCGTGAGTTTGTCAATGTTAGCATCGGTGCTAGATGTACTCACGGGAGATGAAGTAGAAGGTCCAACATTAGACTGAGTCTGATATGTCTTTGTTCGGAAAGGGCGGACCTGGGACTTGTTTTCAATGATTTGCAAGGCTTCTTTTGTGGTCTTGCTCAAGAAATTACCTCCCGCGGAGGCATTTAAAGAGTCTTGGTCAGCTTGTCTCAGACCATTGTAGAAAGTATCCATTTGCATTAACTCGGTAAAACCATGATGCGGACACTTGCGGAGCAACTCTTTGTAACGATCCCATGCCTCCCCGAATGATTCATCAAATCTTTGAGAGAATTTCATTATCTCATTCTTAAGACTTGTAGTTTGGGATGGAGGATAGAATTCGTTAACGAACTTGGTGACTAAATCCTCCCATGTCTCAATGGAACGAGGGGGTTGTTTCTCAAGCCAATTCCGGGCTTGTCCCTCTAGAGAGAATGGGAACAGAAGAAGCTTAATTGCTTCATGTGGGACATTTTTGTATTTGATGGTTGATGCAATCTTGTTAAACCATCGAATATGTGCATGAGGATCATCCCGCTCAAAACCATAAAATTGGCTTTGGGTTACAAGATTAAGCAACCCGGTTTTGAGCTCAAAGGTATCAGCCACGATGGCTGGGACAATAATGGCATCTCCGTAACCCTCGATGGGTGCTTGGAGAAGCTCATTCATCGGTTTGTCTTCTGCCATTTCTATAGGGGGTGGTTGTGCTAGACGTTCCTCAGTCACGGCTGAAGGAGCAGAACGTCCTCTACGTCTACGAGGAATATTTGCAAGCTCAGAAAGTGGACTTGTAGAACTGGAAGAACGAGTGCGCATGCACTAAGTATAAAAATCAGTTTTCAAAACAAATGCGAGGCAAAACGACAAGTGAACTTAAACCAATAATCACAAATGAAATGGCTTCTTTGAAAAAGGTACACCAAATCACAAGGACACAAAGGCAAGTTTTAAATCTTTTGTTCGGGAACTTATTAATGTTTACACCCCCAGTTGGTAGGTGTACTGCCTTGATTTGCGGTGGTTGATTTTTATGTTTTTATTAAGTACCAATGAAAAGACGTAGGTATAGATTTGTGCTAAGGGTTTAAAAAGTTTTGGACAATATTTTTGGTATCGTCTCGTTTAACCAAATCATATCTCTTTAAGAATCACCTTAAAGGAAACACAAGCTAGAAAACGTTACGATTGTTTTGTTGTTTTATATATTTTTTTGGTGTTGTTAACACTTTAGGAAAAATGTTAATGAACTTTTTGATTTTGATTAACTTTACAAAAAAACTGTTTACAAAAGGTGGTATATGTGCAAGAATGGATCTGGAAATGTTTAAAACACGCTTACAGCCTACCCGGCAGCGGCGCCAAAATTTGATTGCCTCAGAACAGTCAAGTTTAATCACACAAGCTAACCACTTGTGAAAGGTCAACCGTAAAAAACTTAAAACAGCTCAGAAAGCAATGCAATTAAGATCTGGAGAGTATAGTGGATTCCCGGGTCGTTAAGTCCCACGGAGGATGAATGGTGTTTGAACAAATTCAGATGTCGAATGATCACTAAGGATAATGATCAGTAAGGATTATGATTGATAACTACACTACTGATTGATTGGAATGATATTTGGATACATAATTGTAAAGCACAACAATCAGATTAAAGAAACGTAAATACGTACGTTTATTAAACTACGTAAACGTACAAAATAAAAAGTGAGATATAAGAAATAAAAGACCTAAAAATATGAAAATGATATTTTTGGAATCCTAAAAATAAAAGAAAATTATTAGAAAAATAAAATTATTTTTAACACTATTTATTTAATTATTATTAATTAAAAACTATTTTTAACTATTTAATAATACACTAAAATATAAGAAAATATGAAATAAAGCTAAAAAAAATAAAATTATGATTTAGAAAAATCTAAAATATTATAAAACTAATTTTAAAATTGAAAATATATTTATTACACTTTTTATCTATTTATTATTAATTAATTACTATTTAAAATACACTTAAATATAAGAAAATACAAAATTAAACTGGAAAAATGAAATTTTAACTTGGAAAAATCTAAAATATTAGAAAACTAATTTTAAAACTGAAAAGATATTTTTTATGCTTTTTATTTATTTATTATTAATTATGTAATACTTTTTAACTATTTTAAATTCTAATAAATACTAAACAGACTAGGAAAATTATGAAACTTTTTCTAAAAATATCTTAAGGTGACAGAAAACTAAGAAAATTATAAAAACAAGAAGTGCTTAATAATAAGCTAAAAAGAAAATTTAAAAAGCTAATTTCTATTAAATAAACGCTATCACTATTTTTAAAATGATGTTTTTCTAGATTTATAAAACAAAATATCTTAAATAAACTATTTTAATTGAAACGTAAACTTAAATTATCTAAAAACGTGGTCTAAAATGAAAACGCGCGTTATGTATAAAAATTACGCGAGTGCGCAAGTAAAAACGTAAAATTTGTGAAATAAAAGTCCTACGAATGTAAAAACAATTTTCTTACGTACTATATGACAAAAGAAAATTTTAGAAAAAAGAATTATATTTTTTTGATTTTTATATTTTTTATTATGAATTAAATACGATTTTACACTAATTAAATGATTAAAAATACTAAAACAATTCAGAAAAATCTGAAACTTTTTTGTAAAATACTTTATACTAATACAAAACTAAGAAAAATAAAAAGGATGTGACAACTTATTGTAATAAGCTAGAAATAAGCTAAAGAGTACGAATAAGCTAAATGGACAAGGAAGGGTTATGTATTAAATTGTGCAAACCTATACCAGTCAAAGACCCAAGGGCGAATGGTAAGGTGTGTGTGTGGTGAGCTGGGTGGCCAGGGTTCGAATCCCAGCAACTCCCTTTTTGCAAAATATTTTATTTTTGGATTTTTTCTTTTACAAACTAATTAAGATAATGATAATAAGCAATTTTTAAAACTAAAACTTTTTATGAAATCCACTAATAAGCTAAGAATAAGCTTATGATACTTAACAGTTTAGCAAGAATTGAAATAAGAACAAGGCTAAGCTAAAATTACTAATAAGCTAATCAATAAGCTAAAGTTAAATGAAAATAAGCTTAACAACTGTTAATAAGCTAAAATGAAAACTGAAAAAGCAAATTAACTAAGAAATAAGCACAGAATAAGCTTCAAATAAGCACAATGTAAACTGGTTCACAGGACACTTTGTGGTTTTCTAGGCACCTTTAAGCTAAATTTTAAGCACTTAGATAAGCTAGGAAATTAAAATACATACTGGGACTAACAAGTTAACCAAATAAGCTATCCAAAAAGCTAAAGCTTTCACAGTGGAATTCACTGGTGAGCTTATGAGGAGCTTATGAAATAACTTATAAACACTGGATGAACTTTGTACTGTATGAAATGGATTAAACAAAAAGCTAATGGCAGGCTTATTAGATAAGCTGCAAAATGAAAAGTAAGAACTGGAATAGAGACACAGATAGGTGGGCTTTTAAGAAAAACAAAATTCACAAGCTGAAGCTCACTAATAAGCTCTGTGAGAGCTTGAGAAATAGGCTAGCAACACTGTGCACAGGGCACTTTTCTAAATAAGGACTCAAAAGAAGCTAAGTAATAAGCACTTTATAAGCTGATTAAAAGTGAGCTAATATTTTTCTAATTTAGTTAAGCAGCTAAACTTTGATATCCCAAAAGCATATAGACTAAATCTTAATGGTAAGGTCACAGTAAAATTGTAAAGTTTATTCAAAAACTGCTTCTAGGAAATTTTGACTTTTTTAATTACACTAATATTTTGACTTTTATGAACTTAGGTTTGATTCTATAGACTGAATATGTTATAATAAGGTAAAATGAGATTATTTAGAGCTGTAGTAACAACTTTTAAGCTTGCGGGATGAATTTGACAATCCAAATTCCTAACAGTGAACCACAAGGTGAGATTTAAATGAGATGTTGACTTTTTATAAAATGAGCACTAGTTTTATTGGTAGAACTGAGCTATTAAGTCCTAATGTGACTTAGAACAACAACAAATAACAACACAACAAGCCTCTATCTCAGATATCTAAGCAAATCCAAACTGTCCTTTAAGAGGCTGTTTGGAAGTTTTGAGAACTAAAACAGATTTTTAAATCAAGTAACCTATTGATTAACTGATATTAATTATATTTAAACAAATTTAAGCTAAAATTAACTAGATTATAACACTTATACTTAAAATTGCAAATTTTTAAGAAATGACTTACAAGATGAGTTCAAGCATAAAATAGAGAACCAAGGCCTGAGATCACACCCTATAGCTTCCCAAGAAGCTCTAAACCAAAAAGCAATCCAAAGTCAATCCTGCTTCAGCTTCTTTATCATTTCTCCATTGATTTTTTATTTTTAGCTAATTGTTTTTGTATTTTTGGTAATTTTTTCTTTTTTAATCTAAACTGAGTTATTAAGGTTCTAATAGCTCTCAAAGGCTATATAATGAGCTTATATAAGCTTATAAATCCAATACAACAACCAAAAATAACATTCGAACCTGTTGAGATTTTTGAATTTGAAAATTGCACATACTTGAAATAAAACTGGAAACTTGAAATTGATGTTAACAAGAGCTTTATTGCACACTAATGACTTGAATTACAGAGCTTAAAAGCTTAGACATACACTGGAAGACTTAAAATATTTAAAACGACATACATAAAATAAAATTACACTAGATTGCCTGCTACATTGCTTCTCTCTTGCTTTATAAAGATCTTTTAGACTCTGTCGACACCTCTGAGAATATCCCACCTTAATCCAGCCATTGGATTCATCCAACTCATCAAAAATGCCATTTGTCAATTTTGAAGCCAAAAAATTCTTGAGCAGGTTTTCTCAATTAAAGCTTTTGGATTTTGTGGATGTGTTAGGAGTGGTTAGACAGCTGTTAGGGGTGAGGTGGAATGTTGAAAAGGTGGAAAAACCACCTCTGGTTTTGGTTTGCAGAGATTGGAGAGGAGGATGAACAGTAACAATGGTTTGGGCGCGCGTTTGACCGTTTGACTGAAGATATTAATAACGTGGGGAGTTCATTTGGGGGGGTCACAGGTTTGACAGGGGTTCTTTTTGATTTTGGCTGGGGTTTTAATATTACAAGGGGTCCATTTGGTTTGTTTAATACATAAGGACCATTTATGTAATTTTCTGTTTTTGAGGGGCTGAACCTGTAATTTCTCCAAAGTTATCAAAAGGACCAAACTTGACAAACTTTAATAGTACAAGGATAATATTTGATAATTTTCACTTTTTTAAATATCCAAGGACTATTTTTGACATTTTTCAAACTTGAGGGACCAAAGTTGTAATTTTGCAATTTTTAGACTTTGAAGGGTTTGTTTTAACAACTTTTGAATCCCATGGACCTTAAATGATATTTTACTTTATTTTGATTTACCAGGGACTAAATTTGACAACTTTTGAAACTTGGGGGACTAAAACTGCCAATTATGCAAACTTGATACGTTTTTCATCTGATTTTGATATTTTTGCATTTAAAACACATAAAACACTTATTTGTGATATTTTCATCATTTTGATGCATTTCTGAGTGTTTTCAGATGTTTTTGGCATTCTAAATGGTACAAAAATGATGAGTATTTAGACACTCATCAATCCCCCACACTAAGATATTGCTAGTCCCTAGCAATGTTTTGAGAAAAATTAATGGATTTCATCTCTTTACCAAAAGCCATTACTTCTGGAGTAGGCAATTGTTTTAGTTCAAGTAAGAACTTTGGCACAATGATAACCAAATGATTTTGAGCAAATCACCAGCTTTCAACGGATTTGATTTGTCTTTACCAGAAGCCGTTTGCTTCTGGACTAGCCAACTCTTAGATAAATTATCAATATTATCTTTGGTGAGCCGATTACCAATTATGGTTTTCCAACTGCCTTTACCACAAGCCATAAACTTGCGGGCTAGCCAACTTTTCACTAATTAAAGATATGGTGAGCTGAACACCATACAATTTTGGGCAAATTGCAAGCCATAAACGGATTTGAGATATCTTTACCAAGAGCCGTTTGCTCCTGGATTAGCCAATCCTTATGTGGGTAAGACATGGCGGACTGATTACCATTTGCTGAGTAAGTGTAAAACACTTACTCCAAAAAAAACATTTTGGCCAAAAACGGGGGAATTGGGTGGCATAATTACATGATAAAATTCGTGAGAATTCCCCCCACACTTAGAAATGAATATTGCCCTCAATATTCAAAGTACCGGCTGTTATGCCGAAACATAGAACGTAAAAGGGAAATACTACGGCCATTATTTTGTTTTTGATATATACATTTTTTTTTTATTTATTTATTTTTTTTAGAGAGTACTTATATACAACAGCGTGGGGCAACTCCCCCACACTAGGGTGATACTCACGGGTGAAAACCCATGTGGTGTGCTACTGTTTTTGATTACCGAGTCGTTAGCTTGACTCGATCCCCGCATTCATTGGTTCATGGGGAAAGTTTGGAGATCAGGGACAACCAAAGGTGGAATGTCCTCTCCAAAATAATGCTTCAATCGATGACCATTCACTTTAAAATTTGGACCATCAGGCTGAGATAACTCAATGGTACCATAAGGATAAACCTTAGCAATAGTAAATGGACCAGACCAACGGGACTTGAGCTTTCCCGAGAATATCTTCAATCTTGAATTGAAAAGAAGGACTCGATCACCGACGTTGAAAACGCGGTTCTTGATTTTAGAGTCATGAATCTTCTTTGTCTTTTGTTTGTAGATCAAAGAGTTCTTGTATGCTTGATCACGGAGTTCATTTAATTCATTCATTTGAACTTTCCGGTGATCACCAGCTGTCTGAATATCGAAGTTTGCATGTTTTAAGGCCCAGTATGCCTTGTGCTCGAGCTCAATCGGAAGATGACATGCCTTTCCGTACACTAGCTTGTATGGAGTACACCCGATGGGTGTTTTATAAGCTGTACGGAATGCCCAGAGTGCGTCATCCAGTTTATCCGACCAGGATGCACGGTTTTCGCCTACTGTCCTCTCAAGAATTCTTTTTATACCACGGTTGGAAACTTCCACTTGCCCACTTGTTTGGGGGTGGTACGCAGTAGAGAGACGGTGAGTTACACCATACTTTTGCATGACACGATCAAATTGGTCATTGCAGAAATGCGTACCACGATCACTAATTATAGCTCGTGGAGTTCCAAACCTAGCAAAAAGAGATTTTAAGAATTTTACAACAACTCGGGCATCATTAGTAGGTAAAGCTTTCGCTTCAACCCATTTTGACAAATAGTCAACAGCCACAAGTATATATTTGTTTCCTCGAGATGATGGAAATGGCCCCATAAAGTCAATGCCCCAGATGTCAAAGATCTCACAAACTTGAATGGCGTTTTGCGGCATTTCATTTCTTTGAGATATATTTCTGTGACGTTGACAAGCGTCACAGGCTTTGAGAAATTCGTGGGCATCCTTGTAAATTGTGGGCCAATAAAACCCGGAATCAAACACTTTTTTGGCAGTGTAGTTTGGACTATGATGGCCCCCGGTGGGTCCAGCATGGCAAGCTTTGATAATATCCATAGCTTCCTGTCCATAAACACACCGTCGGATGACTTGATCCGCACAGATTTTGAATAAGTAGGGGTCGTCCCAGAAGTAATGTTTAACATCCTTGAAGAATTTGTTCTTCTGTTGGGTCGACATTCCTTTCACTATGAAGTTACCCGCATGGTAATTTGCAAAGTCAACAAACCATGGGGTAGAAGAGTTTCCACGAAAAGAAACCGCATTGAGTGTCTCGAGAGGAAATGTTTCATTTATTTCCTTTTTCTCGAAAACATCTTGGTGAGGGTTTTCTAATCGGGACAGATGATCAGCAGCCAGGTTCTCAGCTCCTTTTTTATCACGTATAATGATATCAAATTCTTGCAGGAGGAGAACCCAACGAAGCAATCTCGGCTTTGCATCTTGTTTTGCAAAGAGATATTTGAGAGCCGAGTGATCCGTATACACCACACATTTGGTCAAGATTAAGTACGGCCGAAACTTCTCAAACGCATACACCACGGCTAATAGCTCTTTTTCTGTGGTGGTGTAATGGGTTTGAGCTTCAGTCATAGTCTTACTCGCGTAGTGGATAGGCTGAAAATGCTTAGATCTA
>BPTQ01000007.1:170491961-170570483 GCA_019973895.1 Chrysanthemum seticuspe
ACTGTATGTTTGATCGTTTGTTAATTCGTACCCAACGGAGGGTGCTTCGCGAAAATAAATAAATACTCAGAACATCGATCTGAGCTTCAGCACGAGGATGTACCAGAGCACGTACGAATGTATGGGTGTAGATTCAGTAAGGTTACAAGAGAGTGAAAAGAACATAAGTAGAGGATTGAGATCCGTAAAAAATATCATGGAAAGTAAAAAAAAGTATTCATACGGATTCAGGGACTACTCACAGATTTATGAGTAGTAAAAACATGGTAAATCTTACGGTTTTTGTAGACTTTTGTGAGTCTTTACGTAGTTTTACTACTTTTATAGTGTTTATTCACAAAATACACAAAATTTACGTTTTTATAGTTTTAGTCTACTTTTTGCATAGTTCAAACGTATTAACCGTGACAACTTTTGAAACTTGGGGGACTAAAACTGCCAATTATGCAAACTTGATACGTTTTTCATCTGATTTTGATATTTTTGCATTTAAAACACATAAAACACTTATTTGTGATATTTTCATCATTTTGATGCATTTCTGAGTGTTTTCAGATGTTTTTGGCATTCTAAATGGTACAAAAATGATGAGTATTTAGACACTCATCAGGGACTTAGGCATACTTATGAAAAAAAATGAAAGGTACTATAAAAAATGCCTAGAGTTAGGAGATGAATACAAGAAAAGTGAGAGAACATTGGAATGACTTAGATGTGGGTATGTAAGCATGCACGAGACCATGTAGGAGCACGACTTCGAGTCTAGCTACAAGACTCATAAATAAATAAAAGCGCTTCGTGGGAGGCAACCCATGCTTAATTGTTTGCTAGTTTGTATGTCATATATCTTTTCATTATTGTATGTTCTCATGTTTGAATTTGTGAAAATGCTTTATTTTGTCTTTAACCTCGTTTTAATTACATATAAATGTATTTTACAAAAAGGATAAGTGTAGGGAAGATTACTCACATTTTTAAAAGAACATGAACATGAGAACTACGATTATTGAAAATGATATATATGTGTGTTTGTTAGAATCAAATGCTTGTATCGAGTCATAATGGATATTTTGCAGGAATTTTTCCAGATTTTAAAGGTGTAATTTTTCCAGAAAAACTCAGCAGACCAGTTTCTGTCAGGATAACCTGACGGCATCAAGATTATAACCTGACGATGTCAGGAGGAGCAGAAACAGCTTATAACTTTCTCTCGTTTTCTGTGCTATTTATAAATTTTTGGAAATTCTCAGGTCTTAATTTTTCAGAAAATCTGCAAACATCCATTACACAAGCATTATATCCTAGTGTAGTTGAGTCATATATAGTTTTATCGCCGATTTTACGCGAAGGTTTCATCTATTTTATTAAAGTGTGCAGGTTTTATTTATTAAGAAGAAGAACATAATATTGGATGGAGCTTATCACGCATACATTCTTCTTGGAAAGAATTTAACCACTACTTCACACGGATCCTACCGAGCTAATCTGGGAGTACTAGTTTCTTTCTCTTTTAATTACCTTCCGTTATCATAACTTTGATACTTTCGGGGAACATTGAGGACAATGTTCAGTTTAAGTGTAGGGAGGGAGAATAAAACGGGAACTTTGAAACTATGCTTATGCTTGAATATTTGTCTTGTCCTATTTCATTTGTGTAATAAGCCATGAGAAATATTTGTTAGGGCAATTTTAGCGCCAAATTTAAAATTTTTCATGACATGTACAGGTAGGACTTTAGTCTTAATAAAGCGTATCATGGATAGGAGTTATATGACTAGCACAAAAACCCTTTACCACTCTAATTCCACCCCAAAAATGAGAGGTTTGCTCCTAGATCTATAGGAATTAAAGAATTCACCTTTAATGCTTCGAGAGTGTACCGGTAGTATAATAGATTCTAGAACTTGTTTTGTGATGCATTTCGAGATCGCTAGTGAGACTACACTTGTGTAGTTAGGTATAACTAAATGATAAGAGGCATTAGGATAACCCTTGTTTGATACCCGTATTATAATTACTTCTTCCACATCGGTCGAGTAATTCCCCCACACCCTTGCGATGTACTCATCTTTAGTACACGATACCCCTAGTTAACCCCTCAGAGCCTATCCTTTTCGCGATTCTCGTGATGTTTCAGTTTTCTGGAATATCTATGAAGAGCATTGTTTACAATCCACCCCCAAATGTACACCCAAATCGCCTTAGCCTACCTTGTTTGCACTCACCTTTAGTGCATTACTGTTATCATACTAAACCCTTAGTTCAATTATCTAGTTACTTGCATGGTTGCTAAGTCGAGTCATATCTTTTGTACACAGTTTTGGGATGATTGGGACTCATGGGTAAAGTAAAATTTTATAGAGTGACGGGAAAGAACGTTAAATTCAAATTCTCTTTATTTACGTAATAAAGTACTCCAAGTGTTTTGATCTTTTCAATTCGGGTCAAATTAGTGTTAGAGTAATAAAAACTCAAGTGTAGGGATGCTCCTATAAATCCCTTATATTTTGATGTTATCGTAGAGGATAGTAGAGTAATAGTGTATGCAAAAAAAATAAAAAATAAACGGGCTACCATCCTACATATATCTTTATATTTATGTTTGTTTGTTTCAAGTTATCTAGAATTTATAGAGTTGAGTCTTGGCTTAGCAACGTCATTATTTTCATGCTTGTAACATAAGATTCTTGACTTGCCACCACTAAATCGCCTATCCAACCAAACCCTTTGTTTCCCTACTGTAAGCCTAACGTTACAACCCTTTAAAATACCTCTTAGATAGTTGTTCCTAGGTGCTTATGCCAAAGCGGTGGAGGTTTGATCTAGTCTCAAGCCTATGGTAATTTATGTACTGTGACTGGTTAATGAGTGTTTATCTTCCATTTCTATTTGCTATATTTCATATACACCTGAGAGATGGGAGAATCAAAACACCCCTTGTGAGGTGCTAGTATATAATTTCCATGCTTGTTATGACTATTGCGGTGCTTTTACTTGTTGTGAATTATGTTAAACCAATGCTTCATGCCCCCTAACTTATAAATTGATTGGACAAAAGCACATTTGCTTGAGGACAAGCAAATACCAAGTGTGGGGATATTTGATAAAGATTTAAAACGTATACTTTTAAGGGGTCATTTAAGCCCTTAATCGCCTACTTTTATATCCGTTACTGCTTAATTTTGTTCCTTTTCACTTTTTAGGTCTCTTGGAAGTAAAATGCTGGAATGATGCATTTTTGGACGAATAGGAGTGAATATATGAAGAAAATGGCTAAGTCAAGATCAAGACACTCAAGCTGCTGGATTTACACCTGACGGCGTCCCAAACAAAGGGCGACGCCGTCCCTCTCTACGTAATTAAATTTGCGACGACTCAGTAGACTTTTTGCTAATTTACACCTGACGGCGTCAGGCTTTGAAGAGTAAGGGCGTCACGAAGACTTTTCTTCCCAGACAGCCTAGATCCAGATTCAGACGACGTCACTGCTGAAGACTGATAAGTGGAGTAAAAACCTAAAACGACTTCAGTCTGGTTTGGACAGTGTCTTAGGGTTCTCATACCCCATTTTACATCAAGATAAGTGTTTTACTTCATTAATTTCATTATGTCTTTGATTGTATGTGTGTATGCTTGCGTGTTTAACATGTCCGGCTAAATTTCTTGTGTGTTTGCTTAGATCTATGAAACCTAGTTATTAATTATTGATTGTTTGTCTCTTATCTTAATTGTAATTGGCTTAGGAGTGCATTAGGCCATCGTTGTATTTGAATTCTTGAGTAATCTTTGTGAACCTTAGCTTATAAATCACGTAGCGGAAGTGTAGGCTAAACATCCAAAGATAACCTTAGAGTTAGTTTATGAAACCTATAGATTTCGTAGGCAATAACCTTAAGGTGGTCTCAAAGAGTTAGGGATAAAAGCATACCCTACGACCTTAGAAAACACAACGCGTTAAGAATAAGGACGTGACAATTCAACCACCAATAAAAGAGAACTAGGGAGTAATAGTATCTAGGTAGACACATTTTTAATCATCATACGAGCACACATCAAAAGACATAAGACTACCTGATGAGTGTCTAAATACTCATCATTTTTATACTATCTAGACTGCAAAAACATCTGAAAACACTCAGAAATGCTTCAAAATGATAAAAATATCACAAACAAGTGTTTTATATGTTTTAAATGCAAAAACATCAAAATCTGGTGAAAAACGTATCAAGTTTGCATAATTGGCAGTTTTAGTCCCCCAAGTTACAAAAGTTGTCAAATCTAGTCCCTGGTCATTCCAAAACTTGCAAAATATCATTTTAGGTCCTTGAGATTCAAAAGTTGTCAAAATAAACCCTTTAAAGTTTAAAAATCACAAAATGACAACTTTAGTCCCTCAAGTTTGGAAAATGTCAAATATAGTCCCTGGTTAATTTAAAAAGTGAAATTTATCAAAAATAAACCTTGTACTATTTATAATTGACAACATTGGTCCTTATTGATAAGTTTTGGGAAATTACACTTTTAGTCCCTCAAAATTCAAAAATGGCATAAAAGGTCCTTGGAATTATAAAAAATGGAAAATATTCAAATGTCATCCTTGTACTATTAAAGATTGGCATGAATGGTCCTTATTATAAGATTGGAAAAATTGCTAGTTCAGTCCCTTAACTTTCAGAATGTTACAAGAATGGTCCTTGTATGTTACTAGCTACACCAATCCAAATCCAATCCACTAAACCCAGCTGCTGGCCCAATCCATAGCCCAAGTCAAACCCCCTTTCCCCCCAGTCAAACCCACCATACGCGCCAAATATACCACAGACACTGTGCATCCCCTTCACCTTCACTGTAAACCAAAACCAGAAACCACCCCCCAGCTGTCCACTCTTTTCCACCTCACCACAACTTCTAACACCTGTTACCAACCTCCTCCACCTACACAAACAACCAAAGATCATTTATTTCAATAACCTGCTTCAAGACTTTTTCCCGCCAATTTTACAAGTGTACGATTAGGATCAATTCAAGAGTAGAAGTCAAGTGGGATATGTTCAGAATGTCGACAAAGGTTGAAAATATCAATATAAAGGAGAAAAGGAGCAGAGGAGAAGGATTATTAGATTAGGTAGTATAATTTAGTGTCGATATAGTGTAGTTTTCAATTCCAGTTTACTTTAAGTCTTTCAAATGCTTTGTTAAAGTTATTTAAGTGTATTTGAATCTTTTGCAGTCATCAATTTCAAGGTTCAGTTTCATTTCCACATTTATGCAATTTCAAGTTCAAAATCTAAGTATGTGTTAATGTTGTTTGTATCTGATAATTTGTACTTATAAGCTCACATAAGCTCTTATAAAAGCTTTTCTAAGTCTTTAAAATCCAAAAAATTCAGTGTATATTCAAAACTCAAAAATATAAAAAAATAGGATAAATAGGGTGAAAAATAAAAAAATATAGTTAAGTAGTACTAAGATCAATTTTAGATTTCTAAATTACTTTCATAAGTTGTTATAAGCTTTTCTACAGCTCACTTATTGCTTATAATAGCCTCTACTTAGCTTTCACTCAAAATGCTCACTTGGTCAACTAAAGTCAAAAGTTGTATGTTCATGGGAAAATGGATCATAGCTGATGTATGATGATTAATGTGGGAACATGTTGAACTAAGTGGGGTTGTTAATCAGTGATTAGAAAGGAGTTCATTGAATTTATATAGCATTTCATTATGACAGGACTCATGTAAGTGCTTAATTTCATATCTGTCTCATAACAGTCTCATATGCATCATTATGGTTAGCTAGAATTATTGTTGAATTATTGGTTAATTTGCCTAATTTAGGTATTATAGATCTGAATTGATAGTTGCAGTAGTTCAGTATTTAGTTCAGAGTAGACAAATTGAATTTTAGCATCTTAAGTGGTGTTTGGATCAAATAGGAATAGTGAGTTTTTAAGCTTAGTTTTGGTAAAGACCTGTCAATCCAACCTTTGTTAGTAGAATTAGACTTAGGTCTGGTATTCACTTGCACCTTATATAAGTGAAAGTCAAAATCATATATAAACTGTTTTGATTTGCATAATAGATAGAATTTAGAAAATCTAAAGCTTGCATAGTGTTTATAATTCATAGTAGCAGCTTAATCAAGCTTTAGGACAGCTCATTTCATCATGTTCAGTTGATAAACCAGGATCAAAACTCATTTAAGTCAAAGTTTCAATTCTGTCTTCATAAGTCAAATATAGAAAAAACAGATTTTTGCAAATCTTTCTTGATCTTTCATGGATTCATTTGAGGTTTTAATCAAGTGATACTTTGGGATTTGCAAGATCATTAGGTCTAGTTTAGATATATAAGTTTTGTTTTACATTTCTTAAGCTCCAATAAGCTAAAAATCAGCTACCAAGAATGCCCCATTTGCCCTGCACACACTCAGCATTCACTGAGTGTGTACAGGCACATCTTGCAGCCTGTTTACAAGCTTCAATCAAGCTTGTGATAAACTGGTTTTTGGTCCTTGTGTAGTTAGCCAGGTCTATTTTAAGTCCCAATAGCTGTTTTCCCTTTTAGCTTATTTTTCTAGCTTGTGCAAGTGCTTAAAGGTGCACCTGATCACTGTTTTTCATTGATAAGCCAATAAGCTCAAAACCAACTTAAGCTTCTTTAAATGATCTAGAGTACTGTTAAAAGGTTAAGATAGACTTAATATAGTATTATTTAGCTTCTGTGTTCAGCTGGTACTCATTTGTGGCTTATAGCTTATTTTAGATTGCTTATTAATAAGCAGTTGTGCAGCAGTTCCAGTTTTCCTCACACAACCCCATGTTTTTCTATTTTTCCTAGGTTCTAAATAATATTTTAACATTTTCCTGAATTTTTCATATTTTTCCTACACTGTTTGTTATTTTTCTTTATTTTAACTAGTTTTTAATCCTTTTTAAATAGCTTTTAATACTAAAAAATCAGAAAAAGCTTAAAAAAATAATTTTTCAATTTTCTTAGGTTAAGATAAATATAAAAGTAATAAAAAGTATTTTTCCATAATTTTCTTAGTTTAAAAAGTATTTTTTAGCATTTTTATTAGTTTTAAATAGTATTAAATTAATAATAAATACATATAAAGTCTAAAAAATATATTTTTAGTTTTAAAATAAGTTTTATCATATTTTAGACTTTTCTAAGTTTTAATTTTATTTTTCTAGGGTATTCTTGTATTTTCTTGTATTTTAGTGCAATTTAAATACTTAATAAATAGTTTTTAATTAATAATAATTAAATAAATAGTTGTAAAAATAATTTTCTTTTTCCAATAATTTTCTTTTATTATTAGGATTATAAAAATGTCATTTTCATATTTGTAGGTCTTTTATTTCTTAAAACTCACTTTTTATTTTGTACGTAGACGTAATTTTATTTTAAACGTAAGTTTTAAGTTTTAGGTTTTATAAAATAAACGTTCATCGATCTGTAAAAATAGTGATAGCGTTTATTTAATAGATTTTAACTTTTTAATCTTTTTAATTTGCATCTAAGTCGCTGTAATTTGTAAATCTTTTCTTTTAGTATAATTTTCCATCGAAAACCTTACTGATCACTATCCTTAGTGATCATTCTATCATCTGAAGTTGTTTTAAACACCAATTCATTCTCCGTGGGACTTAACGACCCAGGAATTCCCTATATTCCTCTGATCTTAATTGCATTTGTGTTTTAAGCAGTTTTAAGTCTGTTACGGTTAGCCATTCACAAGTGGTTAGCTTGTGTGATTAGACTTGACTGTTTAGCACCAATCAAATTTTGGCGCCGCTGCCGGGGAGGCTGTAAGCGTGTTTTAAGCATTTCCAGACCCGTACTTGCACATATACCATCGTTTGTAAACAGTTTTTTGTAAAGTTATTCAAAATCAAAAAGTTCATTAACACTTTTCCTAAAGTGCTATCAACACCAAAAATATTTTCATTCTTTGTTTTTACAAAATGTTTATTCAAAAATCCAAAAATATCCATCTTTACCCTCTCACATCTTTGATTCTTCATTTCTTACCCTCTGTAAACCTTTGATTCTTTCTATGTCTTATCCTCACCTTCTTGATTGTCAATGGTGTGGTGGTCCTTATAATGGTGGCAATTGCCCCAGTTGTAGCATGGTGGAATCAGGAAACGGGTCTGTCTATAACCAGGATCCCTATTCCTGCCATAACACAACTGATTTATTCCATCAGCTACCACACTGTGAGAATCAGCAGTTTTACTGTTGTGAGTACTGTGGTGGTTCACACTACAGTTCTGATTGTCAATCGGGAAACGTGCTTGTCTATGAGCAGGTTCCTGATAACAATTATGACAACAACACTAACTCACAGCCACATCAGTTTTACTGTTGTGAGTATTGTGGAGGTCCACACTCTAGCTCGGATTGTCAAACAGGGAATCCATTTCCTTGTAACAATTACGACTCTTCGTATCAAGACCAACCTCCACAGTACCAAATGATTCAAGCAACTCCTCATGAAACTACGACAGACCTTCTACTGAAGAGTCTTGAGTTATTAAAAGATCTTAAGGAGGAGTCGGCTATGTCCTCCCAAAATAATCCAAATGAAAAATCCATGGAAGTTTTGTTAGCTGAAGAGCGGGATGCTAAATTAGATTCCCAGATTGCCATTGAAAACACTATTAGGGAATCAATTGCACTACAAAAAGCATTCAAATCTAGCTCTCAATTCCATTTCATTCCTGATGACGATGATGATGAAGATACCCTTGATATTCTACAATTTTATTCATCAAGTTCATCAGTTGAGATTCCATCCGTGGAAATATAGGGAGAAAAGAATATGACTGAATCACTAGCAGTAGAAATAATGGAACTTGTAGAATCCATAACTGCTAGTCCTTCTCAACTCCCTCAGTCTACTACTATCACACCCGAGGTTCACACTCACTCTCTAAACATGGGGGATGAGCTTCTTGACACTGTTCCTGAAAAGGAATCGGACGAATTCATAAAGTCTAGTGTTGAGGACCTTGTCCCAATCCCAAGAGAGTCACAGGGAATTCTCGAGCATTGGTGTGATATCCCTCCTCCTCTTGTCTTCCAAAGTAATCATGTTGAGATGTGCTCCGATTCTAATGATGACGATTCGTTATCTTGTGGAGACATCAGTTATATGGAAGAATTACCTTCTGAGCCTGTCAGCTTAGGAGAAGAGAATGATGAAGAAATAATCCAAGACGAAGCTCTTCGTCTTACAGTATTGAATGTTAATCTTCTCATTTCTAGAATCGAGGCTTTTAATGAAAAGCCTACTTCATATCCTATCCCCTTTGAGGATAGTAAACTTTTGTTCAATGATTCTATTCCCGAATTGCAAACGTTCCATTTTGATCATATGGGAGAGAATATTAGTGGTAATACCACTTCTCATTCTCATAATTCTCTCTCCGATTATGAATCATTCACTTTTGATGAGTTCCCCAGTGAACTCAGTCAAATCAATCCTGAATATGAATCATTTTCCTTTGAGGAGTTCTCCTGTGAACTCACTCATATCATATCTCCATCGGAGTATGATAACTTCTATTTTGATCTAGACACACCCGGGATATGTCTAGACCAATTGAGCTTAACTGATAAGATTCATGCTACCATGAATTCTCCTGTGAGTGATGATGAGTTAATCATGATCTTTATCATGACTTTCTTTCTCTTTTTCACTTATCCCGTGGCTTCTCCTATTCTTCACTCCTTCGGGAATGAAGACATTATCTTTGACCCCGGCATTTTCATTTATCATTTGTAAGCCGGTTCTATGTATATCTCATCGGTGTGGAACTTTCAGTACTTCAATGTTTATACAAACATCTTGAATGAAAGTCCGATGGAGATTATCTCTTCCACTTGTTTCCCCATGAACAAATTAATTCGGGGTCGAGTCAAGCTAGCGACTCGGAAATCAAAAACAGTAGCTAAACATGGGTTTTCACCCGTGTGTACCACCCTAGTGTGGGGGAGATGCCCCACATGTTGTATATAGACCTTAAAAATGAATGAAAATTGTATATATTAAAAAAGAGAATAATTGTTGTGTTTCTACACTTAGCTAGTAATGTTATCTTTTTACGTTCTAAGTTTCGGCATAACAGCCGGTACTTTGAATATTGAGGACAATATTCATTTCTAAGTGTGGGGGGGAAATTCTGGCGAATTTGATCATAAATGTACCCTTTTAGTCCTTTTTTCCCCCAAAATGGCCAAATTTTAAAATTTTTTATTTAGTGGAAGTACTATGTACTAAACACAACAAATGGTAATCAGTCCACCATGTCTAACCCACATAAGGATTGGCTAATCCAGGAGAAAATGGCTCTTGGTAAAGATATCTCAAATCCGTTTATGGCTTGCAATTTGCCCAAAATTGTATGGTGTTCAACTCACCATATCTTTAAACTAGTGAAAAGTTGGCTAGCCCGCAAGTTTATGGCTTGTGGTAAAGGCAGTTGAAAATCCATAATTGGTAATCGACTCACCAAAGATAATACTAATAATTTATCTAAGAGTTGGCTAGTCCAGAAGCAAACGGCTTCTGGTAAAGACAAATCAAATCCGTTCATAGCTTATGATTTGCTCAAAATCATTTGGTTATCAGTGTACCAAGGTTCTTACTTGAACTGAAACATTTGGCTACTCCAGAAGTGATGGCTTTTGGTAAAGAGTTTTTAAAATCCATTAAAATCTTAAAACATTGCTAGGGACTAGCAATATCTTAGTGTGGGGGATTGATGAGTGTCTAAATACTCATCATTTTTATACTATCTAGACTGCAAAAACATCTGAAAACACTCAGAAATGCTTCAAAATGATAAAAATATCACAAACAAGTGTTTTATATGTTTTAAATGCAAAAACATCAAAATCTGGTGAAAAACGTATCAAGTTTGCATAATTGGCAGTTTTAGTCCCCCAAGTTACAAAAGTTGTCAAATCTAGTCCCTGGTCATTCCAAAACTTGCAAAATATCATTTTAGGTCCTTGAGATTCAAAAGTTGTCAAAATAAACCCTTTAAAGTTTAAAAATCACAAAATGACAACTTTAGTCCCTCAAGTTTGGAAAATGTCAAATATAGTCCCTGGTTAATTTAAAAAGTGAAATTTATCAAAAATAAACCTTGTACTATTTATAATTGACAACATTGGTCCTTATTGATAAGTTTTGGGAAATTACACTTTTAGTCCCTCAAAATTCAAAAATGGCATAAAAGGTCCTTGGAATTATAAAAAATGGAAAATATTCAAATGTCATCCTTGTACTATTAAAGATTGGCATGAATGGTCCTTATTATAAGATTGGAAAAATTGCTAGTTCAGTCCCTTAACTTTCAGAATGTTACAAGAATGGTCCTTGTATGTTACTAGCTACACCAATCCAAATCCAATCCACTAAACCCAGCTGCTGGCCCAATCCATAGCCCAAGTCAAACCCCCTTTCCCCCCAGTCAAACCCACCATACGCGCCAAATATACCACAGACACTGTGCATCCCCTTCACCTTCACTGTAAACCAAAACCAGAAACCACCCCCCAGCTGTCCACTCTTTTCCACCTCACCACAACTTCTAACACCTGTTACCAACCTCCTCCACCTACACAAACAACCAAAGATCATTTATTTCAATAACCTGCTTCAAGACTTTTTCCCGCCAATTTTACAAGTGTACGATTAGGATCAATTCAAGAGTAGAAGTCAAGTGGGATATGTTCAGAATGTCGACAAAGGTTGAAAATATCAATATAAAGGAGAAAAGGAGCAGAGGAGAAGGATTATTAGATTAGGTAGTATAATTTAGTGTCGATATAGTGTAGTTTTCAATTCCAGTTTACTTTAAGTCTTTCAAATGCTTTGTTAAAGTTATTTAAGTGTATTTGAATCTTTTGCAGTCATCAATTTCAAGGTTCAGTTTCATTTCCACATTTATGCAATTTCAAGTTCAAAATCTAAGTATGTGTTAATGTTGTTTGTATCTGATAATTTGTACTTATAAGCTCACATAAGCTCTTATAAAAGCTTTTCTAAGTCTTTAAAATCCAAAAAATTCAGTGTATATTCAAAACTCAAAAATATAAAAAAATAGGATAAATAGGGTGAAAAATAAAAAAATATAGTTAAGTAGTACTAAGATCAATTTTAGATTTCTAAATTACTTTCATAAGTTGTTATAAGCTTTTCTACAGCTCACTTATTGCTTATAATAGCCTCTACTTAGCTTTCACTCAAAATGCTCACTTGGTCAACTAAAGTCAAAAGTTGTATGTTCATGGGAAAATGGATCATAGCTGATGTATGATGATTAATGTGGGAACATGTTGAACTAAGTGGGGTTGTTAATCAGTGATTAGAAAGGAGTTCATTGAATTTATATAGCATTTCATTATGACAGGACTCATGTAAGTGCTTAATTTCATATCTGTCTCATAACAGTCTCATATGCATCATTATGGTTAGCTAGAATTATTGTTGAATTATTGGTTAATTTGCCTAATTTAGGTATTATAGATCTGAATTGATAGTTGCAGTAGTTCAGTATTTAGTTCAGAGTAGACAAATTGAATTTTAGCATCTTAAGTGGTGTTTGGATCAAATAGGAATAGTGAGTTTTTAAGCTTAGTTTTGGTAAAGACCTGTCAATCCAACCTTTGTTAGTAGAATTAGACTTAGGTCTGGTATTCACTTGCACCTTATATAAGTGAAAGTCAAAATCATATATAAACTGTTTTGATTTGCATAATAGATAGAATTTAGAAAATCTAAAGCTTGCATAGTGTTTATAATTCATAGTAGCAGCTTAATCAAGCTTTAGGACAGCTCATTTCATCATGTTCAGTTGATAAACCAGGATCAAAACTCATTTAAGTCAAAGTTTCAATTCTGTCTTCATAAGTCAAATATAGAAAAAACAGATTTTTGCAAATCTTTCTTGATCTTTCATGGATTCATTTGAGGTTTTAATCAAGTGATACTTTGGGATTTGCAAGATCATTAGGTCTAGTTTAGATATATAAGTTTTGTTTTACATTTCTTAAGCTCCAATAAGCTAAAAATCAGCTACCAAGAATGCCCCATTTGCCCTGCACACACTCAGCATTCACTGAGTGTGTACAGGCACATCTTGCAGCCTGTTTACAAGCTTCAATCAAGCTTGTGATAAACTGGTTTTTGGTCCTTGTGTAGTTAGCCAGGTCTATTTTAAGTCCCAATAGCTGTTTTCCCTTTTAGCTTATTTTTCTAGCTTGTGCAAGTGCTTAAAGGTGCACCTGATCACTGTTTTTCATTGATAAGCCAATAAGCTCAAAACCAACTTAAGCTTCTTTAAATGATCTAGAGTACTGTTAAAAGGTTAAGATAGACTTAATATAGTATTATTTAGCTTCTGTGTTCAGCTGGTACTCATTTGTGGCTTATAGCTTATTTTAGATTGCTTATTAATAAGCAGTTGTGCAGCAGTTCCAGTTTTCCTCACACAACCCCATGTTTTTCTATTTTTCCTAGGTTCTAAATAATATTTTAACATTTTCCTGAATTTTTCATATTTTTCCTACACTGTTTGTTATTTTTCTTTATTTTAACTAGTTTTTAATCCTTTTTAAATAGCTTTTAATACT
The DNA here is from genome assembly GCA_019973895.1 of Chrysanthemum seticuspe. Taxonomy (NCBI): domain Eukaryota; kingdom Viridiplantae; phylum Streptophyta; class Magnoliopsida; order Asterales; family Asteraceae; genus Chrysanthemum; species Chrysanthemum seticuspe. Next base: position 170,505,617 of record BPTQ01000007.1, read on the forward strand.
AAAAAATCAGAAAAAGCTTAAAAAAATAATTTTTCAATTTTCTTAGGTTAAGATAAATATAAAAGTAATAAAAAGTATTTTTCCATAATTTTCTTAGTTTAAAAAGTATTTTTTAGCATTTTTATTAGTTTTAAATAGTATTAAATTAATAATAAATACATATAAAGTCTAAAAAATATATTTTTAGTTTTAAAATAAGTTTTATCATATTTTAGACTTTTCTAAGTTTTAATTTTATTTTTCTAGGGTATTCTTGTATTTTCTTGTATTTTAGTGCAATTTAAATACTTAATAAATAGTTTTTAATTAATAATAATTAAATAAATAGTTGTAAAAATAATTTTCTTTTTCCAATAATTTTCTTTTATTATTAGGATTATAAAAATGTCATTTTCATATTTGTAGGTCTTTTATTTCTTAAAACTCACTTTTTATTTTGTACGTAGACGTAATTTTATTTTAAACGTAAGTTTTAAGTTTTAGGTTTTATAAAATAAACGTTCATCGATCTGTAAAAATAGTGATAGCGTTTATTTAATAGATTTTAACTTTTTAATCTTTTTAATTTGCATCTAAGTCGCTGTAATTTGTAAATCTTTTCTTTTAGTATAATTTTCCATCGAAAACCTTACTGATCACTATCCTTAGTGATCATTCTATCATCTGAAGTTGTTTTAAACACCAATTCATCCTCCGTGGGACTTAACGACCCAGGAATTCCCTATATTCCTCTGATCTTAATTGCATTTGTGTTTTAAGCAGTTTTAAGTCTGTTACGGTTAGCCATTCACAAGTGGTTAGCTTGTGTGATTGGACTTGACTGTTTAGCACCAATCACTACCCATTAGTTTAGATAATTAGATAGTAGAAGTAACCGGTAGAAGTACCACCCCCCCCCCAAATCCAAACCCCGAGATTTTACCCTTAGCTTTCTAAAAAAATATAAAAAGATAAAAAATAATCTTCCTCAACCTCAACCTTAGCGTAGTACACTTCTTACTAGCATTATATTCCCCTAGAGAACAATATCAATACCCGAGGCTTACCCAATACTACACTACAATGATTAGGTTTACTGCCTAGGGTGTTGAAAAACTAGCCCGACGGAAAGGAAGTTCTTTTGACCCCAAACGCGTTATACGCGCATCACCCCTTCATTCTAGGTTTCTCAAAATCACAGATATCCAACCACCTTTGTAAATAACGCAACCCTCATAAAACCTCTCTCAGTCTTAATCAAAGATCTTCTTCTAATTAGCAAGGGTAAAACATTATTACCAAAAGTTATTCCACAAAATATCCGTTGAAATAATAGGTTATCATTGTTAATACAAATATAATATGTCAATCAACATTTATTAATCCTCTTAGAAACCTCATAACACACCTTAAAACAAAGCGACTATTTTCCAAAGAAGATTTCTAAATACAAAAGAGTGTATTAGACACATTTTTGTTATGTAAACAACTTATATAAAATATTCTTTTGATTCACGTGTATAGGTCTCAACATGTCCTACGAATATGATTTTGATCATCAAGCAACCAAGTCATACATCCTAGACATTTCACATGAACCAAACACTCCTAGAAACCATGTCTGTGGATTCTATGATCTTGAAACTTGTTTCTTTCATGAAGGTCGTGTTGTTGACCCTTCTATTATCTTTGATAGAGACATCAACACACATTTTTGCACCATATGATTTGAATGTCTTCTCACCATCAATGAACAAATATGTCCACAGTTTAGGTTGGAATTCTTTCTTCAAGTTGAACTCGAATGTAACGAGGATCATTCCTTCTCACTTTGGTTTTGGATCAAAAACCAAAAAGTTGTTCTAACTCTTCAACAATTTTCTAGCATCCTCTGAATCTCAGGTCATGGGCAATGTGATGATGAGTGCCTATTCACTCATCATTTTATACCCGTTAAACCCGTAAAAAGGACTAAAAACAACCAATTATATCAAATTATATTGCAAATATCCTTGGATAGTGTTTTATGTCTTATAGGTACAAAAGGATTGAAAATGGAGCGAAAACAGACATTTTTAGATCGACTCGACAATGTTTGTGCATTTGATCAAGTCAAGACGGAGTCAAAGTCAACCTCGGAATTTAGCCTTGGAATGAGCATGGAAAAACAAACCAGAAACCTAAATTAAACTAAACCTAAACCTAAACCTAATTTTAACTTAAACCTAATGTTAACCAAATCCTAAATTACACTTAACATATCTGGATCCTAAAACCCAACTTCCCTTATTATAACAAATCCAACCCATTAAAATAATACTTAACCCAAGCCTAAATCCAACCTTTTAACCCTTAACCCGGTAAACCCAAATCTATTCCCTTTTATCCTAGGTCAAATCCCAGTCAAACAAGAATAGAAACTTGGCGCAAACATTGTTTGGTCTTCTCTTTCCCATGTCCCTCTCAACATAGCTCCAAGACAAACCCTTGTCACATGGGTCATTACACCTTGGCAATCCCTTTATTTCCAATTGGCTGTTGGAAAGAAGAAATGATCAAAGGCTGTGATCATTGGACTTGGGCTCCAAGAAAGAATCAATGGCTTGAATTTGATATGAAAAATTATAAGAATTCACTCACCTCTCAACACTCAGAAAAGAAGTACAAGCTGTGAAGAAACCCTAGTACTATAAATAGGATCATTTGTAAGCCTTCAAGGGCAGTTAGAATTTTAGTAGCTTTTAGTTTTTTAAGATTTAAATTTAAGTTTTAGTTTCTTATTTAGAGCTTATTTTAGTGTGAGTGTAGTTTCTTTTCAATTATTGTAATCTCTTTTGAAGTTTAATGAAAACTTGAGTGTTTGTGTTTTAAACTCCCATTTCTAGTTTTCATGTTCTATTGTTTTCAAAAGTATTTTATAAGCTTTTATAAGCTTCTTAGAAGCTTTTTTCTTAACCTTTCAAGCTATGTTCATAGTTTGTAAAGGTTAAGTCCTTTTTATCAAAAATCACCTAAAACGCTATTATGGATAATAAGCCAAAAATGTATGGGCTTATGGACTTTCATTAGCTTGTCTATGACAAGCTAGAGCTTGTAGAATATCTCTAAGAGCATAATCTGTCCTTGTTTTGAGCAAAAGGTGTTGACTCAATTTTACATTTTGCTTATAGATTGCTTATTGCTTTTAAACGGCTTCTTATCTGCTTTTTCTTGCTTACTATTTCTTAATATAGCTTAGAATTTCTTAATATTGCTTGTTAATTTTTGCTTTAAGATTAAAAGTCATTTGTCCAAATTTTAGTCCAAAATCTATCCAAATCCAATAAGCTTGTGCTTATTGGATAAACTGCTTATTAACCAGTTATTTTTTCTTTTATTAAGTCCTTAAGTCCTTTTAATCAGTTTTTTTTCAAAATCTGTGAGTTGTAACTCTTAAATCAGTTTAAAGTAGCAATTCTGATTTTTTTTAAGGGGTGTTTGGATTTGCATTTTTGAACTAGTGTAAATATGTTTTTACTTGTTTTGGCTTCCAAATCAATTTTTTTTCTCTTTAAGATAGTATATCTAGTAGTTTTCAGTAGTTCAAATCATCTTTTTTACAAGCTTCATAGGTATTAATCAAGTTTTCCAAAGATTCAAAGATTTAAAACTTGTTGACAGCTTATATTGGAAGATTATTAAAAAGTTCTCAAATGGTGTCATTTTTTGTTCTAACTCAGTCTAAATACATGTTTCCAAATTATGGTTAAGTGTCATAAAGGATTAGTGTCAAAAATTTGTGTTTGCAAAGTTCTTAGTCAAAGTTTGAAAAACAAAAAATAAGTTTAACTGCCTTCTTATTCAGCTTATTTCTAAGCTTATTTTTTGTCCAAATTATCTAAACTTTGGTTTTACAAGTAGTTAGCAGTATAAACTCCATCTGTTTGAACTTATTTTAGGCTTTTGAGCTTATCTAGTAGCTTATTTCAGGTCTGCAAAAAGTGGGGTTCAACATTTAAAAATCAAAGAAAAAGACCAAAAGTAGTCCACCCCCCCCCTGTTAAGAATTAGAAAATTCAGTCGTTAAAGAGTCGGTCACCTCAAGTATATGCATTCGATAGAAATGTTAGGAATTAGAAAATTCCATAGTGAAGTATCGGTCACCCCAAATATAATCTAGCATAAGTTTGCTCGTAGACATTATGTTAGTTACTTGTTATTTAGTTAGTTATTTAGTTTAGTGCAATACCGTGGAGGAAGGACGGGTCTTTACCACTGTATGCATGATTCACAGTCCGAAAGAGGACATTTATTATGTAACTATAAATACCCTCTACCTTGAAAGGTAGAGGGTTGGACCTTTCAATCTAACCTTCCTTCTTTTGTTACTTTCTCTCTCTAGAAAGGCTCCCACACTACTTTCTCTCTCTAAACTCTCTTGCCAAATTCGTTCCATATATTGAATGTATTATGTGTTTGTGAAATCCAATATCTTACAATTGGTATCAAGAGCCATGGTTTGATCACTCATCTTTCATGCTCTTTGTTTTGGTGGATTTCATAAGGTTTTTGGGGTATTAAGTGTTTAGGAGAGTTTGAATCATTTGGACAAATTCTAGTGTTAAAGTTTGAATTTTGCTTGTACTTTTGTGTTTAGGATCATCATATGTGTTTATGTTTTGAATTGGAAGGCTTAAATCATTGTGGTTTGGTTGTTTTTGATTGATAAAATGGGTATTTGTGAAAAATGTACAAAGCGAGTTGAGTCTCGTAGTTGAGTTTCTTGTATGCGAGTTGCTTCTTCATTAGAAACGAGTTGATATATGCGACTTGGCTATTTAGCGAGTTGACCTTTTATGCGACTTGGGTTCTAAGCGAGTTGTTTCTTTAAGCGACTTGAGCTCTAAAGCGACTTGGTGGTTAAGCGAGTTGTGTCTGTTTGGGACTTGCTATTAAGCGAGTTGGTGTGTTGCTTGAAGCGAGTTGTCACTGAAGAGAGTTGGTAGCTAAGCGAGTTGCCTATGCGACTTGTCCAGATTCAGTGTATCTAAAGCAAGTTGCCTAAGTGAGTTGCCTAAGAGAGTTGCCTAAGCGAGTTGGCTAAGCGAGTTGCCCACATAAGCGAGTTGTCTACTTGCTTATTGAAGCGAGTTGTCTTATGCGAGTTATCTGTTAAGCGACTTGTCAAGGACTGTGATTTGTCAATTCCTGCGATGTGTCTCTAAACCTAACATACAAAACCCTTGTTTTCAAAACCTAATTTTCCGAAACAGGGGGTATATATAAAGAATTAGGGAATATCAAAAACTCAACCATAACACCAATTGATCTTCACTTCCTTAATCATCTTCTAGTTCCTTTACTACATTCTGCTTCTCACTATCTTACGGTTTGGTCTTGATTTTAGTAAAATCCCGCGAAAGATTCTATTTCTTGGTTTAAATCACAGACTTGTAAAATCCTGTGTACACATCAACATCATGTCTTACACTCCTGATTCTGTAATTTCAAAAGTACTCAAACTGTATGATGAAGTTGACAACCATGAGAACATTAGCTACACTGAACGGTTACAGATGATGGAATCAATCAATGACGATGTGAGATCTCCATGTTCAGAATCTAATGAGAGAGAATTGCACCAGTCTAGGCTACAGAATACCATGCATAAAGAAAGTAGCATTGAACCTTATCAACAACTTCACTCTCACCTCATGTTACTTCTACCCATAACAATGGAACGAACATGTATTGCCCTCTTCCATCAGGACTTATCCACATTAACAGGAACTTTTCTGTTAAACCTAGAGCAATTGGAGCTACAACTTGACAAAGAGAAGGTTCAAAAGGATAGTTCCAGTGCTGCACTTCAAGTGATCTACAAACATCTTCAGTCATTCATTAGAAGGGAATTCACATCAGATTATGATCAAGACGCGACTGAAATGTCTTTCAAGAGACACACTGGAATGGAAATTAGCGTGTTCACAGAGACACTTATCCATCTCATGGATAATGTGGAGAAGTATATTGAGGAAGTTACCCAGAAAGATGAAAAAGTGGATGAGAGTCTGGTGTAGTTGAAAGATAGTTGTGATGATTCGGGTAATGTATCAGTTGAAAAGTCGGGTGTTGCTGAATGCAGAATATCAGAAACAACAAAGAATGACGTAACCAGCTGCTTAGTAACTCCTGTCACACAAGAAGTGGATGCTGTGATCAGAAAGGCGAATGAATCTCGGGTACAATCAATAAATTGTAGTGTTGAGACCGGTATGGCATCGGATGATGGAACAGTTGACACTTAATACAGAGGCTTAGAGACAGATAATCTTGAAACAGCCAGTAGTTCAGTCACTCTTGTTACACAAGATGTGGATGCAAACATCAGACCGACAAATGAACAGGTCTCATGTGATGAGGTACCCTTAACTGATCAACATAGTGCATCTGCTTATGTACCTAAACAAACTGATCTTAATATTAAACATGATTCTGATAAATGTTCCTTGGTCGAGGCTGAGACTAATAAATTAAAAACAAATGATATGGTTGATAAAAAGGCTTTTGATGAACTTTCAAACAAATTCTCAAAACATGAAAAACATTACATTTCTCTTGAAATTGCAATGCAAAGAAAGGAGGAAAGTTTTCAAACAAAGAAACCATTAGAAAATCGAGAATTTCCTGAATTTTTTGAAATAAACAATTTAAAAGCTCAGCTTCAAGCCAAAAACTCGACTATCAACAACTTGAAGAAACATATTTTTGATATGCATGTAAAAATTAATTTGGTTACAAGTAATTCTGATGTTAATACTATTGATGATATTCAAATGAGAAATGATGAATTAGCAGTTTGTGTGGCCAAATTACTAAAGGAAAATGAGTCTTTGAATAAGCTTCACATAGAACTAGGTGACTCTGTCAAAGAAGCTAGAACTAAGTCAATGGAACAAACAAATTCTTTGATAGCAGAAATTGATGAACTCAAAGCTCAACGTCAGGAAAAGAGTTTCGCTATTGTTGCCTTAAAAATGAGCTTAGGAAAACTGTAGGGAAAAGTGTGAACACTAAGTTTACAAAACCATCAACCTTGGGGAAACCAGTTTCTCATCTCACTAGTAACCGGTCCGTTGTTAGGCAACCTACTGCGTTTATATCCGAAAGACCAAAATTTTCAAAACCACGGTTTGCCTCCCAAGTTGATGCGATAAAAGTTTTGTCAAAACCAGTCACTTCACCTGAGTTACCTAAGAATAATGCTTCTAGCTCCGTGAACCCTCAACAAGTAGCCACTTATACTCCCAGCACCTCAAGGATTAGTTCGAAAACAGTGTCAAAACCAAGCATTAAAACCCAGAATTCATATGATATGAATGACTTGTGGAAGAACTATTATCTAGAAGAAGCTAGGAAAAAGGCACAGATTCGAAAAGACGGAATTTTAGGTGCAACACCTAGGATGATGCATTCCACAAGATTTCAAGGCACTGCTAGTAGTTATATGAAGAAGAATGCTAAGCATGTAGAAAATGAAACTAGAAATTTTGAGTCTTTTCCGAATAAGAAACATTTTCCTAACTCACATGCTAAGGTACAATCCACTAAGACTAAAAACAGTGCTAAGGTTCAACCTGTTAAGTCTAGGACATTCAATAAGTCATCTTCAGTGCATAAGAAGCAAAACAAACCTAAAACTTCACCTAGATGGATACCAACTGCTAAATCATTGGAGTCTAGGAATACTGATAAGTCTTCCACTATGCATAAGAAGCTTAACAATCCTAAACCTTACCATAAGTGGATACCGTCTGGTAGAATGTTTAAGGATGCTGGACTTAAGTGGATTCCTACCGGAAAGCTGTTTACCGATTGTAAAATCAAGGTTGACCGTGAAACCCCAAAGGGTTTGGATACTAATGTCACTAACCAATATATATGAAATCAAGCTTGTAATGTTAGTGCAAGTACTCCTTACTCAGTTGCAGATACTTTGATCCTTCACTACATGGACTGGCTTAAAGTATGGTTAACAAATGGATTGATATCTCATAACTCACGGGTCCAAGTAACTCAATCTTGATATTCAAATCGGAAATGACGTTTGAATACTTTAGTTCAAGCCTCATTCTCCAAAGAAAAGAAAAGTGTACGCTTCAGTGCGCTTTATCTTCTGAAGAAGAGAAATCTTCTCAATTATGACCATTCTCATCAACATGCTTCATACTTTTTCCATGCGCTTCAGTCATCAAGTGAATCGGACTACTGATAATTACTCTTATTCCACTTGCTCAATATAATGAAGATGGCGACATCATGTGCAAATTTTGCGGGGGAGAAGTGTGAATAGAATACATTTGGATGATAATCACTTGTTTAATCAAGAATGGCATCTCCGTATGCAATTCTTGAGGGGGAGAAGAAGTGTGAATTTTTTGCATGGTTGATTTATATTTGAGAATATATCGTCAAACGGCTCCTAACTCATGTAAGAACCGAGCTTCTTCTTATCGGATCATCTTCACATGTAGTTTCTTCTAAGAGTCGTTGGTTGACATCTTCACACGGGCTGATATGATTAAATGACAAAGTGCTTCTAGTTGCTGGGCTGATTTCTTTGATGAACATCTTTCTGTTCTTGTTTGATTGGGAGGGATTTTAATTAAAGGGATTTGCTATTTACAAGTTAACGGGAATGCCCTTGGTGTGAAGAAGATGTTAACTGTCTATTTCCCCATTCGGACAATCTTGAAGAAGGTCGAGTCTACAGTCTAATCTACATTTTCTGCTACATGCTAGAAGACTAAAGACAAATTGCATTTGATGATCTAAAGACTTCTTCTTAATCCGGGTTGAGAAGAACACTAGAAAATCTTCGTCAGTTTAGGGGAGAGCACTAATTGGGGAGATTGAAAAGCCAAATTTAATCCCCAATTAGACTTGCTCATATTCTTTAGCAGGGATTCATTGTTTTGATTTTTGATAACTCTCCTCCAACGCCTAAGGCTTCACTTGCTAAGGATAATTGGGATTCAGTGTTTGGGATTCATTGTTTTTCAAAGATATGTTTGATGAGTACTTCCAACCTCCGACGAATGTTGATCATTGTAAGATATAACTTTTCACATACACATCAAACCATAACACAAAGTAGCATATAGATGGAATTCTAGAGAGAGAAAGTTAGAGGTTTAGGGAACTTAGTGAGAGAAAGCGAAAGATATTATTATAAGCTCCAACTCTCTACCTTGGAAGGTAGAGAGTATTTATAGTCTTACATAACTCGCCACACTTTGGGCTGTGGATCAGGCATACAGTGGGTAAAGACCCGTCCGTCCTCCACGGTGTTACAAAACTAAATTACTACTTAACTTAAAAGAACTACGACTACGAGCTTTCTAACGATTACATATACTTGAGGTGACCGACTCTTTAATACCGGGAATTTCTAATTCCTAACAATCTCCCCCTAAGGGAGGTCACCTCAATCATGTACCAAAATTACATTGAATACAAACAGATATTACATTTAACAATTGATCTTGCATTCTTGATGTAGTCCTTTGCTCCTGAGCTCGTAGTCATTGATTCTTCACATTGCATGTTTGGTTATTCCAAGTGGAGGTCTTTTACTGATCCACGTGATAATAATTTTGAGCCATCATTTGAGATCATCAGCTATCAAAAATCTCTGAGACATCCATTGTGTGTTGTAATTATGTGATGATGTGACATACGGACCGACATGCTCACATTCTGGATCATGATATTTTCTCATCAGAGTAGCGGAAGCATTTGTTGAATCATGATATTGGCAGCAGCGTAGCAGAAGCTTGGTGTGAAAATATCAGAGTCATTGATGCACTAATCATGATTTCTTTGAGTTGAATGTGTTAAGTGAGCATGCGGCTATGGATTGACCGCTCCATTCTGATCAGCTGCAAACGTCGGGAGTACCTGCATACAACAGTTAGCAATAAAACACATGAAAGTGTCTTTGATCACTTTCGTTGAATTGAGGTACACGGCCCACGGTTCCCCGTTGATCAGTACAAGTACTGCCTGTGATCAGGTAGGATTCCTAAGAATCTCCTTGACAGGGTTTCGCAGCTGTTCTAGCTGTTCTCAAACCGGAACATCTCAAAGAAGACAACACGGAGTGAGTGAACCAGCGAATTTTAAGTCCACTGATTGATGAAAAGAGATTTGAAAAACAATCGTGTATTGCTCAATAGAAATTGTTTTTGCAATACAACGAAGGTTTTATTGAAAATCAATTATCAATCATAAAAATACCTTTTGGTTTGAAAAATGAGTACATAGTCGATGTGCTAAAGAAAAGAGTTTTTTAAGCACAAAGACCGGTTTTTCAAAGGTATCCGTCAATCCATAACCTGAACCAGGTTTGATTCAAGAGATTGAATCGCCCCATTGTTTCTGTTCAGTTGTCACATGGTTGATCTATATAATAGATCTCACATGCCACCTACCAGGAGCTTGTTTGATGTTGGCTCCAGAAGGCTTTCCATCTTCATTGTGAATATGTAAACACATCACTCAGATGTTCTGGCAATACCACAAGGATAATGCGTAGGACTCTAGATATAATCTCTCTTTCCACATTGGGTGAAACAGAGAGTCTTCATTGAAAGTGTCCTAATGAGATTTATTGATGATCTCGTGGCTCTAGACTCAATTTGTGCATATTTGGATCCTATAACGGAGACTAGGGAGAGGGTCTCCTTCTTCAATATCAACCATCTCTAAGAGAAAGTCGATAGATAATGTCGGTTCCCCGTGAGAATGAAACAAGTCCTTTTAAGAGGAACTTGAGTGGTTTGGAAAGTTGAAGTGCAGTGCGTCATTGGGTCCATGACGTCTTGTCTTCAATACCGATGTTACCATCAGTAGCCTATGAAGTGAACCCGGTTTCTGCCCTAAGGTTGAATTAATGGAGGGCTATTTGTTTTCACCCTATTTTCATTCAATTCTTTTTAATTCTTCAACCCCTTCAGTGCTTACCGAGACTTCATAGCTAGAACCTTGTTGGGTTTATTCCGGTACTAGCTCAGTCTTAGTCCGCACTCTTCCCTTATCTCATTTTTCTCCTTTTATTATCATACCTAAGGACTTCTACACTAACTAGTGGATTGTCCCTGGGTAGATCCCTCCGGTTCTGGCGGATCATGGGAACCAATACCTAACCTTATCATCCTTATATCACCGTACATTAAAGTAAAGTTGGTCGGTCTATTTGGTATTGTTCATCTGCCATTGGATCCAATAGAAACCATTTGAAAATCAATTCAGATACTTGTGATGTATTATCAAAGCATTTTGTACCTGAATTGTTTTTGATATTTTTAGAACGAGAACTCCCCCTCAACATGTGCATCAAGTATTTGAAAAATGTTAAGCACACGGAGGCAAGAGAAAGAATTAACTTTTTTGATTACCATTTTCTAAAAGATATCAACATCACTTCCCATATCAAATCAAGTAGATATAATATTTCCGGGAAGGATGAGGTTTCCATAAATTTGCTCCCCCTTAATATGTGCCTCGAGGTTTGAAAAGAGTTTTGCACATACTAGAAGGAACCTGCACATTTGGATGAATGATCACGTTTCAATTCAAAGGTTTAAGATAGATGCTCCCCCTCAACATGTGCATGGAAAAATTGAAATCGTTTGTCACATGAGGGCAGGATAGCATGTACATCCTTATAAAACCATTTACCGAATTATCAGTTTAAATCCAATTTAAATCACACATTCTCCCCCGATCACAATTATCAAATCATTTGAGATTTGTGATCTCTTATAGATTTAAATTGATTTTGAAAGCTTTTAAGGAGAATTGTGACTTGATTATGAAAGCGTTTGTACTGATAAGGATCGACTCCATTGATAAAACATGCATGTACATCTTTTGAAAACAATTTGATGCCAAATAACTTTTTAATTTAATTGAAATCATTCTCCCCCTCAATCAATGACATGGGTTGTTGATTGAGAGATAGAGATTTTGACAAATAAGTCCTGATGATTATCAAAAATAGCGATCGAGTTATTTTTCAAAGCATTTAGTTTTCAGCAGATAAATGTTTATAGAATCAGAGCATGGAATTTTGAAAACATGATAAAACATGGCTCTGTTCTTTCTTTTAAACCCGGGTTATTGCCTGAAAAATGACAATAAACCACTTCTCTTTCTCTCAAATTTTTTTTTTTTTTTTTTTTTTTTTTTTTTTTTTTTTTTTTTTTAAGGAATTCGAACAACATCTAAAGTCCCGTGTCATTCTTTGAATAACAGCACAAAGACCGTAGATATTATCGAACCGGAAGAAACATGACAAAAATGACAATATTTTTTGAAGATTTTTCGAATTTTTTTTTTTTTTTTTTTTTTTTTTTTTTTTTTTTTGGATTTTGAAAGTTTTATATTTTTGTATTTTGTTTTTCAAATATATGTACAAGAGATAGATGAAGAAAGACCTTTACTCCTCGTCTTCCTCCTGAAGACGTTTGAGAGTTTCTGGTTGAAGGCTTTTCAAACCAAGTCGTGGAAGAATAAACTCAAAACGTTCTTTTGGAAGAGCTTTGGTGAAGATGTCTGCTAACTGATATTCAGACCTCACAAAATATAGTTCCACCACACCTTTTTCCACCTGTTCCCTGATGAAATGATGTCGAATGTCGATATGCTTTGCTCTTGAGTGTTGAACGTTGTTGCAAGAGAGAGCAATAGCACTTTTATTATCACAGTACAGAGGGATTTTGATGAATTCAAAGCCATAGTCAGATAATTGAGATCTCATCCATAAGATTTGAGCACAACAAGATGACATGGCTATGTATTCAGCCTCTGTAGAGGAAATAGAAGTACTCATTTGCTTCTTTGAAGACCAGCTCACAAGCTTATCACCCAAAAACTGAGCACCTCCAGACGTGCTTCGACGTGTATCTTGACAACCTGCATGATCGGCATCTGCATAGGCCGTTAGTGACATACCGGTGTCCTTCGGGTACCAGAGTCCCATATTGATGGTTCCTTGGAGATACCGAAAGACCCGTTTAACTGCTTCAAGGTGCTTTTTAGTAGGCTTAGCCTGGTATCTAGCACACATGCACACAGAGAACAAGATGTCTGGTCTACTAGCAGTGAGATACATCAGGGATCCAATCATACTCCGATATTTCGTTTGGTCAATCATGATCCCTGAGAGGTCCTCATCTAGTTTGGTTCGGTCAATCATGGGGGGTGTCAACAGGGTCACATGAATCAAATCCAAATTTCTTTAAAATCTCTGTTGCATATTTAGATTGATTTATGAAAATGCCTCCGGGACTTTGTGAAATTTGTAATCCCAAGAAAAATGACATTTGTCCCATCATTGACATTTGAAACTTTGAACTCATTTCATTTGAAAAACGATCACATTCCATTGGGTCAGTCGAGGAAAAAATAATATCATCAACATAAATTTGAACATGAATCAAATGTTTGCCTGACTTCCTGGTGAACAATGTAGGATCAACTGCTCCTTTGATGAATCCGGTTGATAGAAGAAACTTTGACAGTGTATCATACCATGCCCTTGGAGCTTGCTTTAAACCGTAAAGAGCCTTCTTCAAACGATAAACGTGAGTAGGATGCTCTTGATTCACAAATCCTTCAGGTTGGCTGACGTAGACGACTTCTTTAAGATCTCCGTTCAGAAATGCCGTCTTTACATCCATCTGATAAACTACCATGTTCTTACTAGCAGCATTAGCCAGAAAGATTCTGATTGCCTCGATTCGAGCAACTGGAGCAAAAGATTCTTCAAAGTCTATACCCTCCTCTTGACGATATCCTTTAGCAACTAATCGAGCCTTGTTCTTCAACACATCACCATGCTCATCAAGTTTTACTTTGAAGATCCATTTTAGAGCTATAATCATAGCACAGTCTGGAGCAGGTACTAACTCCCATACATCAAGACGATCAAACTCATGAATTTCATCTTGCATAGCATTGAACCAGCTGTCTTCATTCATGGCGGTTTTAACATCTTTTGGTTCGATCTTAGATAGTACGGAGTTGAAGAAACACCATAAGGCATCGGTTGCAAGTTGTTTCCGGGTTGATACAGGACGAGAAGGATTACCAATGATGTTGTCTAATGGATGATCGTGAGTCCATTTTCTGAGGTGTTCATGTGGCATTTGTTGAGGAACTGAGGTAGCTGAGTCGATGTCTTCTGAAGAAGATGGTTCTGATGAAGATTCAGGAGCAAATACACAAATGGAGCATCTTCAGGAGTAGCAAAGGGATTAACTTCATCATTGATACCAGACATAGTTCCATGATGTACCCTCGAAGTTTGATGATTTGTTGATGAGACAGAGTGATCAGCAGCAGGTGCTTCTTGACTTAATGATATTGAGATTGAAGGATTGACGTCATTCACAGGAATATGAGCAGCCTCTGAAGTAGGAATTGTCAGTTCATTAGCACTTGGCTCATAATGTTCATCAAACATGGGATCAAACAATTTCTTTAAATCATCTTCAGATGGAGGTACATATGGAGTTTCTTCATGAGAGGTGTGAATGAGAGAACGATTTTGGGTGTAGCAGGCAGCAGCAATGGCTTCAGCCTATAGAAACATTGGAACCTTCGAATAAATTAGCATTGTTCTAGCGGCTTCCACAAGAGTTCGATTTCGTCTTTCAACTACACCGTTCTGTTGAGGAGTTCGTGGAACACTTCTTTGATGACTGATTCCAATAATTTCATAAAATTGACTTAAGTCTCGATTAACGAACTCTGTGCCATTGTCTGTTCGAACAATTCTAACCGTGTTGTTAAGACGAACCTGTAGTTGCTTGATAAGTTTGTTGATGACAGATGGAGTTTCATCCTTAGTCCTCAAAAACTTGACCCAAGTAAATCTAGAGTAGTCATCAACAACGACTAAAATGTATCTCTTCCCATTAATCGTTTGCACTCTCATTGGAATCATCATACCAATGTGTACATGAAGCAAAAGCCTGATGCACTTTACCATTAAACATATCGAAGATGTCGATAAGCAATATCATCTCACGTACCATATATTCTCCTCACATTTCTTTCAACTGAACGCTGAAGTAACACATACCAAAAGGCTCCAGAGACCATTTCCCCCAAATAGTTGGAATAATACATCCTTCCCCCTTGCTGGTTTTGATACCTCAGAACCAGCAAAACATAATAAATCCATAAACTTGAAATCTTGTGAGAAGAACTCAAATAGCCCAAATGAATCCTGTGAGAATCAACTGCTACATAAACTCTCTCTGACTATCTTTATCAACCCATATGTAGAGAATTTGAAGTGACCACTGTTGAAGAAAAACCCGATATACCAAACTTGAAACTGAAGTCGAATTCCCCGCATTTGTGTCTTAAGCTTGCACTTAAAGATGGAAGAACGGTGTCGAGAGTCTATGCTTCAAGCAAATCTCTAAGTACTCACTACTCAAACAAAGTATGAGACATTAACACCTCTTGAGATTATCCACATCGTCATCTGCATGTGACACTGAGTAAAACAACGTAACTCCTAATAGTGATAGTTAACCAGGTCTTCAACCATCCACCTCGACTGCTGGTAACTAGATAAACCAAGTCTTCAACTCAAATTCTTAAGCCCGAGCAAGTTATCAAATATGAACACGCCTTTGTGAAAGTCAACTTCAATCTCAAATAAGTGATAAATGATTAACTCTGAAGTCATCAACCTGTGTCAAATGCCCAACACGTGAAAACAACATACAATCGGATGTACATTGTCCCACTGAATGAACCGGAACAAATGATTCCTCAACATCAATGCATTCTTCCTTAAAGGTAAACATGTAGAGACTGATCTGGAAGATTCACCAATAATGTCTTCGAGCGGATGAGGAAGTCATTTTTCTTTAAGTTCATGTGGTTGATTTATAGCGTGCACATTGAGAGAAACAATAATCCGTAAATATTTGGCAAAGGAATACCAAAGAGCGGATCACTATTCATGAACAATAATCCGTGAAGATTTGGTAAGGAATACCAAAGAGCGGATCATTATTCATGAGTGCAACTGCAATATTATGATAGTCATTATTAACGCCTTGAGGAATAACTGGAGATTTGGGCTTCTTGAGAATTCCAAGAAGTACTTCTTAGATGGTGAACCAGTTGAGTCAATAGAAACCGGAGCATGAGCTTCAGAAGCTGGATGATCAACATTCGTCGGAGGTTGAAAGTACTCATCAAACATATCTTTGAAAAACAATGAATCCCAAACATTGATACCCAATTATCCTTAGAAAGTGAAGCGTTAGGCGTTGGAGAAGAGTCATCAAAAATCAAAACAATGAATCCCAGTTATCCTTAGTATATTCACTCTTCATCAAAAAGAATATACACTCATCATCATCAAAAATTAATTCGTATAACCATTATTCAAACATCCATCATCATGTAGTATATTCACTCTTCTCCCCCTCAAAAATTGCATCCGAAGTTTCCATTTTTGATTTAACAAGTGAATAGGAGTATACACCAATGAACGTAGATCCACTTGATGACTGAATGAGCGTGGAAAAACATGAAGCTTGTTGATGAAGAATGTAGATGAGTATGACCATTCACGAGAGAATTTCTCATTAGCTGAAGATTAAGCGCACATAAGAGTGTACACTTTTCTTTTCTTTGAAGAACGGGGCCTGAAGAGTTATCTGCAGACGCCATTATGATGAAGTACGAGGCCTGAACTGAAGTGAACAGACGTCATAGCCGGTTGAATATCAATGTTGAGAAACTTGAGCCCGTGAGTTATGAGATATCAATCCATTTGTAATCCATACTTTAAGCCAGTCCATGTATTGAAGGATCGAAGTATCTGCAACTGAGTAAGGAGTACCTGCACTAACATTACAAGCTTGATTGCATATATATGGGTTAGTGACATTAGTATCCAAACTCTTTGGGGTTTCACGGTCAACCTTGATTTTTTCATCAGAAAACAGCTTTCCGGTAGGAATCCACCTAAGTCCAGCATCCTTAAACATTCAACTAGATGGTATCCACTTATGGCAAGGTCTAGGATTGTAAGGCTTCTTATGCACAGTGGAGGACTTATCCTTGATCCTAGTTTCCAAAGATTTAGCAGTTGGTATCCATCTAGGCGAAGTTTTTGGTTTGTATTGTTTCACAACATGTTGAACCTTAGTCGCGTTAGTGGTCTTAGTGGATAGTACCTTGGCATGTGAATTAGGAAACTGTTTCTTATGTGGAAAAGACTTAGAATTTCTAGTTTTGTTTTCTACATGCTTAGCATTCTTATGCAAATAACTACTCTTAGTTGCACGCCAATCCCTAGTCTTTTGAGTGTTCCTAGGTAGTGGTTTACAACTACTAGCAGTGCCTTGAAATCTCGTAGAATTCATCACCCTAGGTCTTGCACCTAAAATTCCGTCTTTTCGAATCTGTGCCTTTTTTCTAGCTTTTTCTAGATAATAGTTCTTACACAGGTCATTAATATCATATGAATTCTGGGTTTTAATGCTTGATTTTGACATTGTTTTCGAACTAATCCTAGAGGTGCTGGGAATAGAAGTAGATGCTTGTTGAGGATTAGAGGAACTAGAAGCATAATTCTTAGGCAACTCAGGTGAAGTGACTGGTTTTGACAAAACTTGTTTCTCATCAACTTGGGAGGCAAACCGTGTTTTTGAAAATTTTGGTCTTTCGGATATAAACGCAGTAGGCTGTCTAACAATGGACCGGTTTCTAATGGGATGAGAAACTGGTTTCCCCAAGGTTGATGGTTTTGTAAACTTAGTGTTCACACTTTTCCCTAGAGTTTTCCTAAGCTCATTCTTTAAGGCTACAATAGCGAAACTCTTATCCTGAAGTTGAGCTTTGAGTTCATCAATTTTTTCTATCAAAGAGTTTGTTTGTTCCATTGACTTAGTTCTAGCTTCTTTGACAGACTCACTAAGTTCTATGTGATGCTTTCTCAAAGACTCATTTTCCTTTAGTAATTTAGCCACATAAATTGACAGTTCATTATTTCTTGTTATAATAGCATCAATGTCTTGTGTATTCTTGACTAAATTACTTTTCTCATTCAAGACAGAAATATGTTTCTTCAGATTGTAAATGGTTGACTCTTTGTCTTGAAGCTGAGCTTTCAAAGTGTTAATTTCAAGAAGTTCACGGAATTCAGGAAGTTCCGGTTTTTTACATGGTTTGTTAAGTTGAAAACTTTCTTCTTTACTCTGAATCGCGATTTCAAGTGAAATGCAATATTTTTCAAGATTTGAGAATTTGTTTGAAAGTTCATCTAAAGCCTTCTTATCAACCAAATCTTTTGTTTTGAAACACTTAATCTCAGACTCAGCCTCAGTAACAGAACATTTATGAAAGACATGTTCAACATTATGATCAGTTTGTTTAAGTGCTTTAGCAGATGCACTCTGTTGAACAGTAAAGGGTACCTCATTACATGACACCTGCTCAATTTCTGGTCTGTTATCTGCGTCCACAACATGTGTAACAAGAGTCACTGGACCGCTGGATGTGTCAAGCTTATTAATCTCTGAGCCTCTGTATTCAGTGCCAACTGATCCATCATCTGGTGTTTTACCCGACTCATCATTATATGTTGACTCTGACATTCTGCATTCAACAACACCCGATTCTTTAACAGATACATTACCCAACTTATCACAACTATTTCTCAACTGCACCTGACACTCATTCACGTTTTCATCTTTTTGTGTAACTTCCTCAATGTACTTCTCCACATTATCCATGAGTTGTATGAATGTCTCAATGAACACGCTAATTTCCATTCCAGTGTGTTTCTTGAAAGACACTTCAGTCATTTCATCATCAAAATCTGAGGAATATTCCCCCCGGATAAATGGCTGAAATTGATCAAAGATTACTTGAAGAGCTGCATTAGATTCATCAGTTGAGAACTTCTCTTTAGTAATTTGAAACCTCAGTTGTTCTAAGTTTAGTAGCACAGTTCTTGTCAAGATGGGAAAATCCTGACGAAGGAGAGCACTGCTTGTTCGATCCATAGTTGTAGATAAAAGTAGTTTGAGGTGCTGATAAAGTAGTTGAAAGGGCTCAATGTTACATTCCTTTAGCATGGCATTTTGTAGCATTGACTAGTGCATTTCAGTCTTTTCAAAGTCTGAACTCGGAGATATCACATCCTCATTGATTGATTCAATCATCTTTAATCGTTCAGTGTAGCTAACATTCTCAGGGTTGTCTACATCATCATACAATTTAAGCACTTCTGAAATCACTGGGTCAGTAGAGTAAGACATGATGTGGTAGAATGCACGGGATTTTACAAGTCTATGATTCAAACCGAGAAATAGAATCTTTCGCGGGATTTTACTAAAATCAAGACCAAACCGTTAAGCAATGACCAATGGAATGATAGACACTTGTGTGATAGGACATATGATTGTTTGTAGGATTAGCAGAGATGTTGTTTGGTTGTGATTCGGATTGGTTTATGCCCGTTTTTCCTGAGAAATTAAGGTCTAAAAACTTAAAAACCTCAATAACTTCTGTTCGGAGCGGATTTAGACCTTGAAGATTGATCTAAGTTCATTCGGTGTGCCATTCTCCTCGTTCTCACGGTCGTTTTGATGGGTAGAACGCTGAAAACGGAGTTACGGTTCAAAAGTTATGGCCGTTTGAAGTTTTGACGGGAAAAATCAACCAAGTCGCTACGAATTCTTGAACCAAGTCGCTAACAACTAATTCGCTACACCACTAAGTCGCTAGAGTCCCAAGTCGCTAGACAAAAAGCAAGTCGCTAAGTAGTAACTCGCTACAGACCAAGTCGCTAGCCAAATTTTGGCAGCAATTCGCTACACAAGTCGCTAGAGATACAAGTCGCTAAAGAGCAACTCGCTACAGACCAAGTCGCTACCACCAAGTCGCTACTCGTAGTGGAGAGTCCACTACTTTTACTTTAACTCGATAGATCTAACTCGCTAGGTTTAAAACTGTAACTCGCTACAATTTTGTGAAGCAAGTCGCTATGAAGAAAAGTAAACCGTAAGCTAAGTCGCTAGCAAGAAAAACCTTATAAACATCACTTTTCAATCCAAAAACAACCCAACCAAGATGATTCAAGCTAACCAAATGAAAACCTAAACACTTGTGATGATTCAAAACATGAAAGTACTAACAAAATTCAAACTTTAACACAAGAAATCAACCAAATGATGCAAAAACCACTAAACTTTTTCAAACTCAAAAACCACCTAAATACCACTAGAAATCCAAAGATGTGCACGATATGATCTAACCATGGCTCTGATACCAATTGTAAGATATAACTTTTCACATACACATCAAACCATAACACAAAGTAGCATATAGATGGAATTCTAGAGAGAGAAAGTTAGAGGTTTAGGGAACTTAGTGAGAGAAAGTGAAAGATATTATTATGAGCTCCAACCCTCTACCTTGGAAGGTAGAGAGTATTTATAGTCTTACATAACTCGCCACACTTTGGGCTGTGGATCAGGCATACGGTGGGTAAAGACCCGTCCGTCCTCCACGGTGTTACAAAACTAAATTACTACTTAACTTAAAAGAACTACGACTACGAGCTTTCTAACGATTACATATACTTGAGGTGACCGACTCTTTAATACCGGGAATTTCTAATTCCTAACAATCATCCAGCTTCTGAAGCTCATGCTTCGGTTCCTACTGACTCAACTGGTTCACCATCTAAGAAGTACTTCTCAGAATCCTCAAGAAACCTTATCTCCAGTTACTTCACAAGGCGTTGATAATGACTATCATGATATTATAGTTGCACTACTGAATAATGATCCGCTCTTTGATATTCCTTTGCCAAATCTTCACGGATTATTGTTCATGAATAATGATCCGCTCTTTGGTATTCCTTTGCCAAATCTTCACGGATTATTGTTCCTCTCATTGTGCACTCGATAAATCAACCACATGAACATTAAGGAAAATGACCACCTCATCCGCTAGAAGACATTTTTGGTAACTCTTCCAGATCAGGTTCTACATGTATACCTTAAGGAAGAATGCATTGATGTTGAGGAATCATTTGCTCCGTTTCATTCAATGGGTCAATGTTCATCCGATTGTATATTTATTCACGTATTGGACATTTGACACAAGTTGATTACTTCGAAGTTACTCATTTATTATTTGAGGTTGAAGTTGACATTCACAAAGGCGTGTTCTTATTTGATAACTTGCTCGGGCTTAAGAATTTGAGTTGAAGTCTTGGGTTATCTAGTTACCAGTAGTCGAGGTGGATGGTTGAAGACCTGGTTAACTATCACTATTAGGAGTTACTTTGTTTTACTCAGTGTCACACGCATATGACGGTGTGGATAATCGCAAGAGGTGTTAATGTCTCATACTTTGCTTGAGTAGTGAGTACTTAGAAATTTGATTGAAGCATAAATTCTTGACACCGTTCTTCCATCATTAAGTGTGAGCTTAAGATACAAATGTGGAAAATTCTACTTCAGTTTCAAGTTTGGTATATCGGGTTTGCTTCATCACTGGTCACTTCAATTTGTCCACATATGGGTTGGTAAAGATAGTCCGAGAAAGTTTCCGTTGCAGTTGATTCTAACAGGATTCATTTGGGCTATTTGAGTTCTTCTCACAAGATTTTGAGTTTTTGGGTATATTATGTTTTACTGAATCTGAGGTATCAAAACCAGCAAGGGGGAAGGAGACATATATCTAAAAGCACAACAAGTACACATGATGAACTTAACACTTCTACCTGATTGAAGTTATCCCGGAAAGACAATGGTCATAACCGTAGAGAAACTCAGTGTTTATCTCGTAGCCTTTGGTGTATTAAATGGTCTCTGGAGACTTTTGGTATGTGTTACTTCAGCATTCAGTTAGAAGAAATGTGAAAAGAATATTTGGTTCGTGAGATGATATTGCATATCGACATCTTCTATATAATTTATGATAAAGTGCTTCCGGTTAGTGCTTCATGTACACAATGTAATGATGATTTTGATGTGATCGCAACGATCAGGGGAAATATATGCGTACATCAGGGTCGGAAAACATATTCACATGATCGAGCTTAATCAGTTATTCTAGAGTTGACATCCGAAGAGGAGATCAGTGATTCAACCAGTTAGTGTGATGTTGTTGTCTCTACTCTGGTTGGGTACTTGTGTACATTACGGGTTGATTGGTTATATGGAAGATAACTGGAATGCATTTGGTAAAATGAAGATGTTGATGTATTGTTCCCCTTAATAAGACAAGTCGTCAATCTCGAAGAGTAATGTGTACATCGGGGACGCACAACAGGTTCATGTGATCGGACTTCATCAGTTATTCCGGATTTGATATCCACTGAGACGATCAATGTTTCAACTTGTTACTTTGGTGTTCTCATGTTCTTCGGGGTGCTGAGCTTCATTCAATGAGACCGTTTTTGTTCACTTCTACTTCTTGGAGAAATGGTCTTTGTTCTTAGTTTGTCGGTTTGGGGGGAAGCTACCAAAGTCTCACTTTCTGAAGGCTCAAGTTCTGACGACGATTCAAGAGCCTCAAAAGCTTTGGTGGTGAAAGTTTAAGAGATGATGACTTCTATCTTCTACAAAGTGCTGAATGATTTCCTTATCTCGGTACTCGTATCATCATCTTCTTAAACTATTTCTCTATCTTTGTAAATATTTATCAAAAACCAAATACAAAAATATAAAACCAACAAAAGAAAATAGAAAATTATAAAATCACCAAAAACCCATAAAAATCAGAAAATTTTGAAAAAGCCCAAAAATATTGTTTTCTCAAGACATGTCTTCTGGTATCGATAACATCTACGGTCTTAGAAATGTCATTCAATATTGGCACGGGACTTTAGATGAAGTTCGAACAGAAGGTATAAATATTCAAAAAAAATGGCTTGCTATTATTTCAGATAGCAACCCGTTCTTCAAGAAAGGAAAGTGATGCGCTAAACCCATTTTCAAATATTTCGTGCACTTATCCTAAAACTTATTGAGGAAAGTATGTCGAAGGACTGCTGTTCCTACACAAATTTTTTTCCGTCTACAATACTTCAGAAAAATATTTGTTGTTTTCAATATGGTCGAAAATGAGTTGCTTGTAAATCAATCAGATTCAGAGTTTTCGTTAAAATTGAAAACTCAATCAATGACTTCAGCGCTTTTAAACTTTTCAGAAAGAGTCATTGATTGAGGGGGAGAATGTTTTTCAAATTTACATCATCTAACGGGCTTTCTTAATTATCCTAATATGCTTAATTAAAATTGATGTTAACCTATGTTGAAGGACTAGGTGCCTAGGATAAGTTTTTTAGGATTAGATGATAAGAGTTTGATAAACACTGTATTACCATGCCATATATGAATTGATTGACATGTTGAATTGACTTTTATTAGTCGATTGCTGTTTAGGTGATGTCGACCACCATATATTTGTATGTGTTTTCACTAACGTATGCAGGTATATTGGTATATAAGAATGTTCCCGATCTGGATCCCACAAATGAAGACGATTGGATGCCGAAATGAAAGGGTAACTATATCTTGGGTTGACAAATGAAGAAACGGAGCTTAATTGGACTTCTATAGAGAGTTGGAATGGAAAAATGCAACGTAAGAGGTCTCACTGCATCAGCAGATGGTTTTCTTCATCAGCAAATGAAGAAACGGAGCTTAATTTGACCTCAGTTGGCATTAAAATGCAACGTAAGAAGCCTCACTGCATCTGCAGACGGATTTTCTTCCAAGCCCCACAGCAACAACATAAGCTTCTCAACCACCTAACGTATCTTTGTGCAGGGATAATAGTGATGATACCATTTTTCTAAAACTTTGAAAAATATTGTTTTGAATATGGAAAAATATTGTTTTGAAAATAAATCGGATTCAAAGTTTTGAAATCAACCGGACTTTATTTTGTCAAATCTTCAGTGATTTCAAATTAAATTATTTTCAAACAATATTTCTTCATAAAAGTCCGGATTGTACAAAATAAGTGGTGATCTAAAGATTTAATGTTATGTCGTGGTATGATTTTTTCTTTAAGAATCAAGATCTTTCAAAATGAAATTTTTTCTATTCTTGTTTGATTGTGAAATTGTTTTATTTTACTTAAAGATCTCCTAAAAACTATCATACCTGACACTAACAATCTTTAATGTCTGTTATTGGTCCTCATCTGTCATTTTTCAAAATTAAATCTTGCCACGTCTTTCCCCAAACTTTTCTAAATGATTTTAATCAATTGGGATCACAAATCTCAATTGGTTTGAAAGTTTTGATCAGGGGAGAAATCGTGATTTAAATCTCAAATATGTTTTAATGGAATTGGTTTTAGTCCTTCAAAGGCACTCCTGCCTCCATGTGCCAAACGATTTCAATATACATAATGCACATGTTGAGGGGGAGCATTTATCCAAAAACAAGATGAGTATTTAAACCAGGCACATATTCTCCCAAGTTTTTTTAAACCTAATTAAATCACTTGAGATCCAAAATCTCAAAGGATTTGATATTTTTGATCGGGGGAGAATTTGTGATTTAATAATGAAATTTGATAAAAGGTGATTGTTTGATTCAATTGTGCAGGCTGCTCTCTCATATGTGTTAAACGCTTTCGAATCTTGAAGCACATATTGAGGGGGAGCATTTCAAATGAAAATAAACTATCGAGGTACAAAAGCTTTTATGTTTTAACATAAAGTACCTTGAATGAGTTTTTAAATGGTTTTCTTAATGGTTTTTGTGATCGTGGATGTGCTTCAAAAGAACTCTTTCCTCTATGTGATAAAATGATTTCAAATATCCTATGCACATATTGAGGGGGAGAATTTTACCAAGAAAATCAAATGGCTTTTTCCATAGAAATTGTGATCAAGAATTTATTTCAAAAGAACTCTTGCCTCCATGTGCTAAACAATTTATAAAATCATATGCACATGTTGAGGGGGAGCATTTCTTAAAGATCAAAACAATTAAGGTACAAAATGCTTTGATATTATATCACAAGTACCTTGATTGATTTTTCCAAATGATTTTTCAATTGGTTTCAAGAAAGAAAAGAAAATACCAAAAGACCGACCAATTTACTTTATGCATGGTGATATAAGGATGGTTAGGTTAGGTATTCGTTCCCATGCTCCCGCCAGAGCCGGAGGGATCTACCCAGGGAAAATCTACTAGTTAGTATAGAAGTCCTTAGGTTTGATGAAAAAAGTATAAAAATGAGAAATGTGTTTGTGAAATCCAATATCTTACAATTGGTATCAAGAGCCATGGTTTGATCACTCATCTTTCATGCTCTTTGTTTTGGTGGATTTCATAAGGTTTTTGGGGTATTAAGTGTTTAGGAGAGTTTGAATCATTTGGACAAATTCTTGTGTTAAGGTTTGAATTTTGCTTGTACTTTTGTGTTTAGGATCATCATATGTGTTTATGTTTTGAATTGGAAGGCTTAAATCATTGTGGTTTGGTTGTTTTTGATTGATAAAATGGGTATTTGTGAAAAATGTACAAAGCGAGTTGAGTCTCGTAGTTAAGTTTCTTGTATGCGAGTTGCTTCTTCATTAGAAGCGAGTTGATATATGCGACTTGGCTATTTAGCGAGTTGACCTTTTATGCGACTTGGGTTATAAGCGAGTTGTTTCTTTAAGCGACTTGAGCTCTAAAGCGACTTGGTGGTTAAGCGAGTTGTGTCTGTTTGGGACTTGCTATTAAGCGAGTTGGTGTGTTGCTTGAAGCGAGTTGTCACTGAAGAGAGTTGGTAGCTAAGCGAGTTGCCTATGCGACTTGTCCAGATTCAGCGTATCTAAAGCAAGTTGCCTAAGTGATTTGCCTAAGAGAGTTGCCTAAGCGAGTTGGCTAAGCGAGTTGCCCACATAAGCGAGTTGTCTACTTGCTTATTGAAGCGAGTTGTCTTATGCGAGTTATCTGTTAAGCGACTTGTCAAGGACTGTGATTTGTCAATTCCTGCGATGTGTCTCTAAACCTAACATACAAAACCCTTGTTTTCAAAACCTAATTTTCCGAAACAGGGGGTATATATAAAGAATTAGGGAATATCAAAAACTCAACCATAACACCAATTGATCTTCACTTCCTTAATCATCTTCTAGTTCCTTTACTACATTCTGCTTCTCACTATCTTACGGTTTGGTCTTGATTTTAGTAAAATCCCGCGAAAGATTCTATTTCTTGGTTTAAATCACAGACTTGTAAAATCCTGTGTACACATCAACATCATGTCTTACACTCCTGATTCTGTAATTTCAAAAGTACTCAAACTGTATGATGAAGTTGACAACCATGAGAACATTAGCTACACTGAACGGTTACAGATGATGGAATCAATCAATGACGATGTGAGATCTCCATGTTCAGAATCTAATGAGAGAGAATTGCACCAGTCTAGGCTACAGAATACCATGCATAAAGAAAGTAGCATTGAACCTTATCAACAACTTCACTCTCACCTCTTGTTACTTCTACCCATAACAATGGAACGAACATGTATTGCCCTCTTCCATCAGGACTTATCCACATTAACAGGAACTTTTCTGTTAAACCTAGAGCAATTGGAGCTACAACTTGACAAAGAGAAGGTTCAAAAGGATAGTTCCAGTGCTGCACTTCAAGTGATCTACAAACATCTTCAGTCATTCATTAGAAGGGAATTCACATCAGATTATGATCAAGCCGCGACTGAAATGTCTTTCAAGAGACACACTGGAATGGAAATTAGCGTGTTCACAGAGACACTTATCCATCTCATGGATAATGTGGAGAAGTATATTGAGGAAGTTACTCAGAAAGATGAAAAAGTGGATGAGAGTCTGGTGTAGTTGAAAGATAGTTGTGATGATTTGGGTAATGTATCAGTTGAAAAGTCGGGTGTTGCTGAATGTAGAATATCAGAAACAACAAAGAATGACGTAACCAGCTGCTCAGTAACTCCTGTCACACAAGAAGTGGATGCTGTGATCAGAAAGGCGAATGAATCTCGGGTACAATCAATAAATTTTAGTGTTGAGACCGGTATGGCATCGGATGATGGAACAGTTGACACTTAATACAGAGGCTTAGAGACAGATAATCTTGAAACAGCCAGTAGTTCAGTCACTCTTGTTACACAAGATGTGGATGCAAACATCAGACCGACAAATGAACAGGTCTCATGTGATGAGGTACCCTTAACTGATCAACATAGTGCATCTTCTTATGTACCTAAACAAACTGATCTTAATATTAAACATGATTCTGATAAATGTTCCTTGGTTGAGGCTGAGACTAATAAATTAAAAACAAATGATATGGTTGATAAAAAGGCTTTTGATGAACTTTCAAACAAATTCTCAAAACATGAAAAACATTACATTTCTCTTGAAATTGCAATGCAAAGAAAGGAGGAAAGTTTTCAAACAAAGAAACCATTAGAAAATCCAGAATTTCCTGAATTTTTTGAAATAAACAATTTAAAAGCTCAGCTTCAAGCCAAAAACTCGACTATCAACAACTTGAAGAAACATATTTTTTATATGCATGTGAAAAATAATTTGGTTACAAGTAATTCTGATGTTAATACTATTGATGATATTCAAATGAGAAATGATGAATTAGCAGTTTGTGTGGCCAAATTACTAAAGGAAAATGAGTCTTTGAATAAGCATCACATAGAACTAGGTGACTCTGTCAAAGAAGCTAGAACTAAGTCAATGGAACAAACAAATTCTTTGATAGCAAAAATTGATGAACTCAAAGCTCAACGTCAGGAAAAGAGTTTCGCTATTGTTGCCTTAAAAATGAGCTTAGGAAAACTGTAGGGAAAAGTGTGAACACTAAGTTTACAAAACCATCAACCTTGGGGAAACCAGTTTCTCATCTCACTAGAAACCGGTCCGTTGTTAGGCAACCTACTGCGTTTATATCCGAAAGACCAAAATTTTCAAAACCACGCTTTGCCTCCCAAGTTGATGCGATAAAAGTTTTGTCAAAACCAGTCACTTCACCTGAGTTACCTAAGAATAATGCTTCTAGCTCCGTGAACCCTCAACAAGTAGCCACTTCTACTCCCAGCACCTTAAGGATTAGTTCAAAAACAGTGTCAAAACCAAGCATTAAAACCCAGAATTCATATGATATGAATGACTTGTGGAAGAACTATTATCTAGAAGAAGCTAGGAAAAAGGCACAGATTCGAAAAGACGGAATTTTAGGTGCAACACCTAGGATGATGCATTCCACGAGATTTCAAGGCACTGCTAGTAGTTATATGAAGAAGAATGCTAAGCATGTAGAAAATGAAACTAGAAATTTTGAGTCTTTTCCGAATAAGAAACATTTTCCTAACTCACATGCTAAGGTACAATCCACTAATACTAAAAACAGTGCTAAGGTTCAACCTGTTAAGTCTAGGACATTCAATAAGTCATCTTCAGTGCATAAGAAGCAAAACAAACCTAAAACTTCACCTAGATGGATACCAACTGCTAAATCATTGGAGTCTAGGAATACTGATAAGTCTTCAACTATGCATAAGAAGCTTAACAATCCTAAACCTTACCATAAGTGGATACCGTCTGGTAGAATGTTTAAGGATGCTGGACTTAAGTGGATTCCTACCGGAAAGTTGTTTACCGATTGCAAAATCAAGGTTGACCGTGAAACCCCAAAGGGTTTGGATACTAATGTCACTAACCAATATATATGAAATCAAGCTTGTAATGTTAGTGCAGGTACTCCTTACTCAGTTGCAGATACTTTGATCCTTCACTACATGGACTGGCTTAAAGTATGGTTAACAAATGGATTGATATCTCATAACTCACGGGTCCAAGTAACTCAATCTTGATATTCAAATCGGAAATGACGTTTGAATACTTTAGTTCAAGCCTCATTCTCCAAAGAAAAGAAAAGTGTACGCTTCAGTGCGCTTTATCTTCTGAAGAAGAGAAATCTTCTCAATTATGACCATTCTCATCAACATGCTTCATACTTTTTCCATGCGCTTCAGTCATCAAGTGAATCGGACTACTGATAATTACTCTTATTCCACTTGCTCAATATAATGAAGATGGCGACATCATGTGCAAATTTTGCGGGGGAGAAGTGTGAATAGAATACATTTGGATGATAATCACTTGTTTAATCAAGAATGGCATCTCCGTATGCAATTCTTGAGGGGGAGAAGAAGTGTGAATTTTTTGCATGGTTGATTTATATTTGAGAATATATGGTCAAACGGCTCCTAACTCATGTAAGAACCGAGCTTCTTCTTATCGGATCATCTTCACATGTAGTTTCTTCTAAGAGTCGTTGGTTGACATCTTCACACGGGCTGATATGATTAAATGACAAAGTGCTTCTAGTTGCTGGGCTGATTTCTTTGATGAACATCTTTCTGTTCTTGTTTGATTGGGAGGGATTTTAATTAAGGGTATTTGCTATTTACAAGTTAACGGGAATGCCCTTGGTGTGAAGAAGATGTTAACTGTCTATTTCCCCATTCGGACAATCTTGAAGAAGGTCGAGTCTACAGTCTAATCTACATTTTCTGCTACATGCTAGAAGACTAAAGACAAATTGCATTTGATGATCTAAAGACTTCTTCTTAATCCGGGTTCAGAAGAACACTTGAAAATCTTCGTCAGTTTAGGGGAGAGCACTAATTGCGGAGATTGAATAGCCAAATTTAATCCCCAATTAGACTTGCTCATATTCTTTAGCAGGGATTCATTGTTTTGATTTTTGATAACTCTCCTCCAACGCCTAAGGCTTTACTTACTAAGGATAATTGGGATTCAGTGTTTGGGATTCATTGTTTTTCAAAGATATGTTTGATGAGTACTTCCAACCTCCGACGAATGTTGATCATCCAGCTTCTGAAGCTCATGCTCCGGTTCCTACTGACTCAACTGGTTCACCATCTAAGAAGTACTTCTCAGAATCCTCAAGAAACCTTATCTCCAGTTACTTCACAAGGCGTTGATAATGACTATCATGATATTATAGTTACACTACTGAATAATGATCCGCTCTTTGGTATTCCTTTGCCAAATCTTCACGGATTATTGTTCATGAATAATGATCCGCTCTTTGGTATTCCTTTGCCAAATCTTCACGGATTATTGTTCCTCTCATTGTGCACTCTATAAATCAACCACATGAACATTAAGGAAAATGACTACCTCATCCGCTAGAAGACATTTTTGGTAACTCTTCCAGATCAGGTTCTACATGTATACCTTAAGGAAGAATGCATTGATGTTGAGGAATCATTTGCTCCGTTTCATTCAATGGGTCAATGTTCATCCGATTGTATGTTTATTCACGTATTGGACCTTTGACACAAGTTGATTACTTCGAAGTTACTCATTTATTATTTGAGGTTGAAGTTGACATTCACAAAGGCGTGTTCTTATTTGATAACTTGCTCGGGCTTAAGAATTTGAGTTGAAGTCTTGGGTTATCTAGTTACCAGTAGTCGAGGTGGATGGTTGAAGACCTGGTTAACTATCACTATTAGGAGTTACTTTGTTTTACTCAGTGTCACACGCATATGACGGTGTGGATAATCGCAAGAGGTGTTAATGTCTCATACTTTGCTTGAGTAGTGAGTACTTAGAAATTTGCTTGAAGCATAAATTCTTGACACCGTTCTTCCATCATTAAGTGTGAGCTTAAGATACAAATGTGGAAAATTCTACTTCAGTTTCAAGTTTGGTATATCGGGTTTGCTTCATCACTGGTCACTTCAATTTGTCCACATATGGGTTGGTAAAGATAGTCAGGGAGAGTTTCCGTTGCAGTTGATTCTAACAGGATTCATTTGGGCTATTTGAGTTCTTCTCACAAGATTTCGAGTTTTTGGGTATATTATGTTTTACTGAATCTGAGGTATCAAAACCAGCAAGGGGGAAGGAGACATATATCTAAAAGCACAACAAGTACACATGATGAACTTAACACTTCTACCTGATTGAAGTTATCCCGGAAAGACAATGGTCATAACCGTAGAGAAACTCAGTGTTTATCTCGTAGCCTTTGGTGTATTAAATGGTCTCTGGAGACTTTTGGTATGTGTTACTTCAGCATTCAGTTAGAAGAAATGTGAAAAGAATATTTGGTTCGTGAGATGATATTGCATATCGACATCTTCTATATGATTTATGATAAAGTGCTTCCGGTTAGTGCTTCATGTACACAATGTAATGATGATTTTGATGTGATCGCAACGATCAGGGGAAATATATGCGTACATCAGGGTCGGAAAACATATTCACATGATCGAGCTTAATCAGTTATTCTAGAGTTGACATCCGCAGAGGAGATCAGTGATTCAACCAGTTAGTGTGATGTTGTTGTTGTTGGTTTTATGGATATAAATTAGTAGACGTGAGTTAGGATCGAACTCGAGACTTTGGGATTGCACACTTTACGTATGAGAATTTAAAGTTAATAATTAAATATAAATGTTGTATTTATTTATTTATTAAACGAAATAACTAACGGACGTTAAGTAATTAATGTAATGGACTAACGGTCGTTAAATGTTTATGGAAAAGGATCAAATTGCAAAAGTTGGGAAGGTTCCGGAATCCCTTTAGGGACCTAGAACCGATCGGCCATCAAGAAAAGGAAACAAGCTACGACTTGTTCACCAAGTTTACTTGGGTATATAAACAAGGCTAGGGGTCTTGTTTTTCAATCTCTTGTGCTCATAAGCTAAACCCTAAAATTGTTTTGTGTGTGTTTTTGTCTCCAAAACCGGTCGACACCTTCATTAGGTTCGATCCAAAGCTTTTCCACAATAACAAGTTATTTGTTTGATAAAAACTAGCGGTACTTTAATTCGGTTTAGTACGTGTGTACAAGAACTTAGTAATAACATACTTTTGTTATTATCTTGGATTGAATTACAAAACGGTAAGGGGTAATTCATATAATCCTAACTAAATCAAATTAGGGTTCATCCGTTGCTAGTTTGTGGATTTGATTCTTGTTCGGCTAGAATCAACAAAGGTACGCATATTCTTTATGTTAATTAATTATTCGTTAATACATCCTTATACGCTTCCGCAATATTACTTTGATGTTTTGGTGATTATTTATTTGAATGTCTTGATATCTAATTCCAACAGTGGCATCACGAGTCATTGGTTTTTAATGAGTAATTAATTACATAAACGCGTAATAAAAAAAATACTTGTATGTTGTTTGCTATGTTAATCTAGGGTTTATGTTTATTTATGTTTTGGTCGAATTTTTTTAAATTGGGCGTACCATATTTTTTTTAAAATCGACACATGTATAAATTTTTTAGGGTTTTGAAAATTGTTTGCTAACCTTATTAAAACCTAGAATTAATATTGATTACGTGATTAATTCATGAATAATTTGTTATGTGTCATGGAATTTTTATATGCGATCTTGTGGCTTACTTGTATAATTGTTATGATATCCATGATTATACATGCATGTTAGTCATGGATAAGTTGCTTTGATATATTGTTTAATTGTTGAGACATATTTATTTATGATAAATCTTGAATTGGGGAAGACTCCAATTAATATATTAATGAATCAATTATGTGCAATTTGGTATAAATTAATTAAGGGTTTACGCAATCGATTCATCGATGTATGTGGCTCACTTTCTATTGCTGGAGTGAAAACCCTAAATTAATATATACATTAATTTAACCTAGATATTGATTATTAATAGGATTTTATCGAATAAGTTGCATGTGGCTACTTGTTTACACGTATAAATTGTTTATTATGTGCGCATTGTTTTTTAGTAGTTTATTTTTTATTTGTTACTTGTTTGTTTATTATGTTAGACAGTTTTAAGCAAAGGGTAATTTTGAATAGAAAAATAATACGGACTAAAACAATGGCGAAATTTAATTGTTTTGGAAGAGTTAAGTTGTCAATATAGTTTAATTGATTGGTGACTTTGGTACAATGACTGAACGGCTCACCCATTCGAATGAACTAATAAAAGGGGTTTAAAGTAAGTGCGCATAGTCACACTGAATGGATGTCTTAGGTTGTGCTTTAGCGCGTACCTGGTCCTCTGCCCCCTGTAAGTTCGAGTGGAGCTACTTAGTAAGTCATATAAATGTGCAAGCTCATCTTAAGGGCGAATTAGTTTTAATTCCATGCGCCACTTCGGTGGTAATTATCCGAAACACTAAGTGTTTACACTTATGCAAAAGTACGGTATAATGGATGATAATTAATACTAAATTCCTTGATTGGTGAACCCAATACCTCAATCAAAACTTTGATAATTTGATCTTTATGAATTGGTAATAAAAAGTTTTTTATTAAAATTATGCTACAAGATGAATGCATGACATCTTTGTACATATTTGATTTGACCACATAAAATCAAAACTAGTACCCTTTTAAAATTAAGAATATGCCATCTAATTAAAAGAACACTTGAAGTTGCAATTTACGTCATGACAGTACTTGGCGAGATTGTAATGGAGAGGTAAATCTCTATGTAAAGTCAGACCTTACATGGACATATTTGCAGTTTTTTAAGTTAGACACTTAAGTTGAGTAGGAAGTGAGACCTGGACTCAATGGCATAAGATGGGATGAAACATGTTTATATTTGCAATAGCGTTGGAAAATATAAATCCCATAATGATCTAGGAGTTGGAAATTGTTTGCCAATTAATGTTCGACAGATTACCTTATTATATGCGTTCGTTGCTAGCAGATCAACTGATGTGATGAACCTATGATAATTTGGATCCTAGTTTTCGAGAAAATTATATGGTTATATGTTTATATTACCGTTGGGTATATTTATTTTCTTGAAAAGTGTATTATCGAAAATACTAATACTTGAACTTTTTTCTGTAGAAATGGCTCAAAACACCGATAACACTAACACTGCTCTAAATTCTGCGTTCAAAAGCTTTTTTGATCGAGAAAAGTTGACTGGCTCTAAGAATTTCAATGATTGGCACCGCTCTTTGAGAATTGTCTGTAGAGTTGCTGACCGTATGAAATATCTTTATGAACCTTGCCCTGCTGAACCAACTGGTCCTGAAGCTACTCAAGCTCAAAAGGACGAGTGGAAACTGGAGTATAAGCGTCATAATGATGTGGCTTGTCTTATGTTGGGAACAATGGAATCTGCTCTTCAAAAGCAGTTCGAACATTATTTCCCATATAATATGCTCAATGAACTTCGAACTATGTTTGAGAAACCAGCTGCCGTCGAGATTTATGACTTGACCGACGCGTTACACAGCTGTAGGCAGGGAGAGGGTAAACCCGTAAGTGCTCATGTACTGGAAATGAAAGGTTACATGGACCAGCTAAAAGCACTTGGCAAAACTTATGAGGATGACATGGCTGTGAATCTGATTAATCGATCCCTTAACAAGGATTTTAATGGTTTTGTCAGAAATTTCAATATGCACTGCGTGGGGAAGACAGTTACTGACCTACACGCATTGCTCATTGATTATGAGAAAGGGTTGCCTCAAAAGGTTCCTACCGCCCAGGTACTTGCTATTCAGGGTGGAAGAATTAATAAGCCAAAACCGCAGCGTGCGAACAACAAGAATGGGAAGGGTAAGGGCAAGGTTGACAAAGGCAAACAGGTGATGGCCTATCAACCTCAACCCAAGAAGAACCCTACTCCTAGGAAGGATAATCCTAAAAAGGATCAAGCATGCCACCATTGCAAGACAGTTGGGCATTGGAAGAGAAACTGTGCTCTCTATCTTGATGAATTGCGGACAAATAAGATGAACGCCGGGTCCTCGGGCGCCGGTACTTCAGGTAATTTATTTGTCATTGAATTATTTACTCTAAATCATAATAATTCCTGGGTATATGATACGGGCTGTGGTATTCACATTTGTAATACACTGCAGGCGTTTAGAGTGAAGAGGAAGCTTGCCTATGGGGAGCAATATCTGCACGTGGGAAATGGCGCACATGCAGCTGTTGAAGCCATAGGAACGTTTAGTTTAGTATTGCCTTCGGGCTTAGTACTGTTATTGAACAATTGTCATTACGCACCTTCTATAATTAGAGGTGTTGTTTCCTTTTCAAGTTTGTTGGATGATGGTTTTACTCATACTATTTCAAGTAATGGAATTGATGTTTCTTTAAATGGTGTATTTTATTTTAAAGCAATTACTGTGAATGGTGTGTTTGAAATTGATATGATTGGAAATATATCTAACAATAATAATAATTCAATGTTTAGCATTAACAAGAAGATAAAGTTAGACTTGAATTCTTCTTATCTTTGGCATTGTAGACTTGCTCATATAGGCAAGGCTCGCATGCATAAGCTACAACAAGAAGGGCTTTTGCAAAATATCAATGATGAATCATTTGATAAATGTGAGTCATGCATATCTGGGAAGATGACTAAGAAACCTTTTCATAGCAATATGGAGAGGGCTTCTGATCTACTTGGTCTTATTCATACTGATGTGTGTGGACCACTTAGACATGTGTCAAAGAGAGGTGCTAGCTACTTCTTAACCTTTACTGATGATTTCAGCCGTTATGGTTATGTTTATTTACTTAAGCATAAACATGAGGTGTTTGAAACATTTAAGGTTTTCAAAGCTGAAGTAGAACTGCAATTGGGAAAGAAGATTAAAGCTCTTCGATCCGATAGAGGAGGCGAGTATCTAAGCCAAGAGTTTAAAGATTACTTAGCTGAGAATGGAATTGTCCAGAATCTCACTTCTCCATATACTCCACAACAAAATGGTGTATCTGAGAGAAGAAATCGTACATTGTTGGACATGATACGATCTATGTTTAATCTTACCACTCTACCTTTATCCTTTTGGGATTATGCTTTAGAATCTGCTGTTCGTATTCTAAATATGGTTCCCACAAAGAAGGTTGATAAGACACCATATGAAATATGGCATGGTAAAGCTCCTAACCTGTCTTATTTAAAGGTCTGGGGTTGCGAGGCGTATGTTAGACGTGACTCAGCAGATAAACTCCAACAAAGATCTGTAAAGTGTATCTTCGTAGGATACCCTAAGGAAACTATGGGTTACTACTTTTACTATCCAACTGATAATAAAGTAATTGTTGCTAGGTATGGAGATTTTCTTGAAAGAGATCTCGTATCTCAAGAATTCAGTGGGAGAGTTTATGATCTGGAAGATGATCATGAAGATGCATTACCTTCTGAAAACACTAACGTACTTCCAGTAGAACCTGATAGTCTGGGTCCTCCACCAGAAGTTGAAGTGATTCCCGTTCGTAGATCCGTAAGGAATATACGTGCACCTGAACGTCTATGTCTTAACGTAGAGGTTGAGGAAACTATGTTAGGAGATCTTGGAGAGCCTACTAGTTATAAAGCTGCCATGGCAAGTCCTGACAAGGCTAAATGGCAGGTTGCAATGAATGGGGAAATGCAATCCATGAGAGAAAATGAAGTCTGGGTAGAGGTTGACTTACCTCCAAACGCCTCGGTGGTTGGGAGTAAGTGGCTATATAAGATTAAGACTGACATGGATGGCAATGTACACGTCTATAAAGCTCGTCTAGTTGCGCAAGGTTTTACTCAAACTTATGGCATTGATTACGAGGAGACCTTTTCTCCTGTAGCAGACATTAGAGCTATTAGAATTCTCATAGCTATAGCAGCATACTATGACTATGAGATATGGCAAATGGATGTCAAAACCGCCTTCTTAAATGGTCGCTTAGATGAAGACATCTATATGAAGCAACCTGAGGGGTTTGTGAATCCACAATTTCCAAACCGTGTATGCAAACTTCAAAGGTCCATTTATGGATTGAAGCAAGCATCAAGGCAATGGAATAAAAGATTTGATGAAGAAATCAAAAGGTATGGATTTGTTCAAAATCTTGATGAGCCATGTGTATATCACAAAGTTAGTGGGAGTGATGTAATTTTCCTAATTCTTTATGTCGATGACATATTAATTATGGGAAAAGACATTCCAAGCATGCAAAATGTTAAGGCATATCTTGGGAAGTGTTTTTCCATGAAGGATTTAGGAGAAGCTGCATACATTCTGGGAATTAAGATCTACCGAGATAGGTCAAAGCGGTTAATTGGTTTAAGTCAAAGCGCTTACATTGATAAAATATTGAAGAGATTCAGTATGCAAAATTCCAAGAAAGGATATTTGCCGATGGAAGTAAAGCATGGCTTATGTAGCGATATGTGTGCTTCAACACCTGCTGAGGTGGCACGCATGCAGAAAGTTCCTTATGCTTCGGCTGTAGGATCTATTATGTATGCTGTGAGATGCACAAGGCCAGATGTGGCGTTCGCTCAAAACATGACCACTCGATATCAACAGAATCCGGGTAATCTTCACTGGATTGCTGTTAAGCATATTCTGAAGTATCTCAGAAATACTAAAGATATGTTTTTAGTGTATGGTGGAAATCCAGACACAGAGCTTGGTGTTACAGGTTACTGTGATGCGTCCTGGCAATGTGATAAAGATGATACGAAGTCTCAGACGGGTTATGTCTTTGTCATCAATGGAGGAGCAGTTGACTGGAAGAGCAAGAAGCAGAGTACGATTGCGATGTCTGCGACAGAAGCCGAATACATAGCTGCTTCGGAAGCTGCAATGGAGGCTGTTTGGATTAGGAAATTCATTTCAGGGCTTGGTGTTATGCCTTCAATTGAATCACCTATTGATATGTATTGTGACAATTCTGCTGCAATCATATTTGCCAATGAACCTGGAGTCATGAAGGGCACCAGACATTTTCTACGGAAGTATCACTATGTTCGGGAACAAGTCCATGAAGGTGAAATAAATCTACTGAAAGTTCACACAGATGATAACTTAGCTGATCCGTTCACTAAGGCTTTAGCTAAAGACAAGCTTGTAGGACTTGCCAATGGAATTGGACTTCGTTTAGCTAATAGTTTCATGCATAACTGTGATTAGTATTTGGATAAAGGATATTGTAAAACATTTATTATTTTAATGAAATAAAGTTTGGATTATGTTTATTTTCATTTATAATATTGTTGTCCTATATTTGCATGTTTAATCCGTGAGTAACTTAGTTATTCTAAATGTCCGTTGTCGATTAATGATATGGGAGTATCATTAAACTAAGACAAATCTGAGAGATGTGGTAGAATATACTTGAAAGTATATTGATGAGAATGCATACCAATTTCAGATGATATTCAATGAATTGAATATAGGACTTATCCCAACTACATAATTTACTTTGTGGATATTGTTATAAATAAATTATGAATAGTTATCCTCAGACTTGAGATATCAGATAAGTGTCATGAATGTAGTGCATTTCTGTGAAGCAACTTAACGCTATACGTAACTGGTAGTCATAAGGGTTGTTTTCAGAAATGTTACAAAGTTTGTGGGTTATTCTTGTAGTCAAAATAGAATTTGTTCCTTCAAATTTATTTGGAGTTTAATACTGCTGGGCCCCTCGTAGGGTTGACAAGATGTTTGTGCGGCCGCACCCAAATCTCCCCTAAATATGTTTAGATGATTCGGTAATCTTGGTCAATCACTTACAAACGAGAAACAGAATAGTTATATAAAGAATGACTTAATTCCATATCTTTATTTAACGTGGTATTAGAAACAAAAGGATAATAATAATGAGAAATCATTAAAAGGTTTTCCAGGAGCCTTGCTCGAGTTGTACTAGAGGCATCAAAGTGTTGCTAGACGCTAACCGAATGTGATCACTCTATTAAGATATATCCAAGTGGGAGCTGTTGGTTTTATGGATATAAATTTGTAGATGTGAGTTAGGATCGAACTCGAGACTTTGGGATTGCACACTTTACGTATGAGAATTTAAAGTTAATAATTAAATATAAATGTTGTATTTATTTATTTATTAAACGAAATAACTAACGGACGTTAAGTAATTAATGTAATGGACTAACGGTCGTTAAATGTTTATGGAAAAGGATCAAATTGCAAAAGTTGGGAAGGTTCAGGAATCCCTAAGGGATACCTAGAACCGATCGGCCATCAAGAAAAGGAAACAAGGACCAACTTGTTCACCAAGTTTACTTGGGTATATATACAAGGCTAGGGGTCTTGTTTTTCCATCTCTTGTGCTCATAAGCTAAACCCTAAAATTGTTTTGTGTGTGTTTTTGTCTCCAAAACCGGTCGACACCTTCAATAGGTTCGATCCAAAGCTTTTCCACAATAACAAGTTATTTGTTTGATAAAAACTAGCGGTACTTTAATTCGGTTTAGTACGTGTGTACAAGAACTTAGTAATAACATACTTTTGTTATTATCTTGGATTGAATTACAAAAAGGTAAGGGGTAATTCACATAATCCTAACTAAATCAAATTAGGGTTCATTCGTTGCTAGTTTGTGGATTTGATTCTTGTTCGGCTAGAATCAACAAAGGTACGCATATTCTTTATGTTAATTAATTATTCGTTAATACATCCTTATACGCTTCCGCAATATTACTTTGATGTTTTGGTGATTATTTATTTGAATGTCTTGATATCTAATTCCAACATATGTAATCAGTCTTGATTTTGTAATTCTCTTGTTACAACTTTTACAATTCATTAATCCATAACAATCCTTTAGCTAATTCTTGAATCTAATTTCTTGCTATTTGAGTTCTTGGTTAGTTATAGAATTATTCGAGTTATATTGACTCCTATAAGTGTATAACAGTTAACCCATACGAATTATTACTCTTGTAGAAACAAAAAAATATGATAACATACGCACCTGTCACTGCATGTTGAAAAAGAGTTGGACCATAGATATTTTGCAGTTTATCCCATATATCTTTTGCGGTGAAATCTGCTAAACTTGTGTTGAGAAGATTGAAAACGTACCTTAGTGTTTTTTCAGAAATAGAACCATGTATCCAACCTTTGACAAGAGCATCTGATCTTCTCCACAACATGTGATTGCTATTTTGAGATGGGCTTCCTCCATAGATGAAAGAGAGCATACCATAACTCTCTTGGAGACATAGCATCTGTGTTTTCCACACGCCGAACATCTCTCTGCCGCCCAGCTTTATTGTAACAAAGTTTGGTGCACAAACTTGTATATATTTATACTAGCTAGGTAATGAGATCAGTTTGGTCAAGTTTAACTATAAATGTACCCTCGGCACACTCAATCCCCACTTACGATGTTAACAAAGTTTGGGGGATGAAGATGTGCTATCTTATTATATTAATAGTCATGTGTTGCTTTCAAACATTGTTTTCTCAGCACATATACTCCTATGAAAGATGGGTGTACGCTTTGTGTTACTGGAGCATCATTTCTTCTTTCAGATGATCGTCCTTCTATGACTTATTGTGCTAACAAATTAAATTCGTCGCAAGTTTGAATTTTCAAACTTAGATATTGCAAGTGTTACAAAATATAACTCGATTAGTAAAATAGGTGTGATGGTCTGATCACTCTATTTATAATCTCATGGAAGAAAAGGACATCAATATATCTGCACGATCATCCCCATCGCCCGTACATTTATGCTTTTATTCACTTAATAATTTTAGTTCATATGGTCTTGTATATGTAGTGATCAAAGCAGATTTCGAAAAGGCATACGATGGCTTTAATTGGAGTTTTTTTAGTAGATATAATGAAAAGAATGAGGTTTGGAGAAAAAATGGTGTAAATGGGTGGAGACTTGCCTTAGGTTGGCTTCTATGTCCATTTTGGTCAACGGTTCTCCATCGGAGGAATTTGGTCTTGAAAAGGGTGTTAGCCAAGGCGACTCGTTATCTCCTTTTCTATTTATTTTGGCAGCGGAGGGGCTTAACGTGATTGTTACCGAGGTGGATGATAAGGGTATTTTTAGAGGAGTTGTAGTAGGTGCAGTTAAGGTCAAGGTTTCACATTTACAATACGTGGATGATACTATTTTTCAGTGAATGGACTAAAGAGAATGCTAAATCGCTTATGTGCATTATTGAATGTTTCGAAGAGGTATCCGGTTTAAAGGTAAACTATAGCTAGAGTAAGATTTAAGGTATTGGAGTCAACGAGGGTGATATGGCGAGATGTATGGGGTGTGGCATTGGGGAATTTCCATTTACATTTTGGGGTTACCAATTGGTGAGAACATGAGGCGGGTTAACGCTTGGGGTCCCGTGGTGGAGAAATTCAAAAATAGATTAGCGGATTGGAAAGCTAAAACGATGTCTTTCGGGGGTTCTTAACGTTGGTTAAATCGGTTCTTGGTAGCTTGCCATTGTATTATTTCTCGATGTTTTGAGTGCCTTTGAGTGTGCTAAAAAATCTTGAGAGAATTAGGTAAAATTTCTTTTGTGGGTGGGGAGTCGGGGAGGGTAAGAAACTTTCTTAGGTTAAATGGGATTCGGTTATTGCATAATGTGCGTTAGGGGGCTTAATAATTAGTCGCTAAGGGCTAAGAACTTGGAATTATTAGGAAAGCGGTGGTGGAGGTTTAGGAGAAAGGGCGGGAGCTTATGGGTTAGGGTGATTAAAAGCTTACACGGGAATGGCGGGGGTTTGGGTGAGGTAAAGGCTTTGGGTAGGGGGAGGGGGGTTGGAATGATATTGTGCGGATTGGTGAGGATATTGACGGAACGAGGTTAGAGTTTACTTGATATTTTCTCAAGGAGTTGGGGAACGGAAGGGATATTAGGTTTTGGGTAGATAGGTGGGTTGATTATTAGAGAATTTGTGATAGATTCCCTAGATTATATCATTTAGATAGGAGAAAGGAGGGTTGTGTGTGGGATGAGGGGAAGTGGGTTAATGACTTGTGGTGTTGGGAGTGGGAATGAGGTAGGAGTATTAGGGGTAGAGTAAGTAGGGAGTCCAATGAACTTTTAGGAGTTGTGCAAAATGTTGTGGTCAATGTTAATTGTAGGGATAAATGGAGGTGGATGCTTGGAGAAGACGTCGAACTTACGGTTAAAGAGCTAACAAGTTTGGTGGATGAGAAGTTCTTACATGTGGAAAGTGGA
This sequence comes from Chrysanthemum seticuspe, assembly GCA_019973895.1. Taxonomy (NCBI): domain Eukaryota; kingdom Viridiplantae; phylum Streptophyta; class Magnoliopsida; order Asterales; family Asteraceae; genus Chrysanthemum; species Chrysanthemum seticuspe. The sequence goes on from BPTQ01000007.1 coordinate 170,547,657, forward strand.
GGTCATGAAACACTTTGGAATAAATTGGTACCTAAGAAAGTAAAAAAAAAAAATGTGTGGAGGGTGCTAAAAGGAAGATTTCCGGTTCGAGTGGAGCTTGATAGAAGAGGCATTGATTTGGACTCGGTTCTTTGTCCTAGTTGTAACAATATCGTGGAGACTTGCTATAACAACCCGTGCATTTCGAGGTCCTTACTCCGCCTCAAACTCAAATTTATTTATTTTGGAAGTTTACATAATTATTTTTACGTGTAGTTGTTAACTTAAATCGCGTAAACTGGAAAATGGCATTTAACGTAAACGAACATTGAATAAAGTTAAGTCTACATGAAATATATGTCATATGATTATTTCAATAACATTTTCTAAGTTTACAAATTTTTATTTATTTATCAAGTTCAAAAACTGATATAGTCAATAGAATAGGCCAAATCACTTTAGGAAAAACTTGATGAGGGGAGGGAACAAGTGTGGTATAAAGTTCGAAATTTCAACAAAGCAATTTAAAATCAAAGGAAAAGATTATTTATTTATTTATTTATTTATTATTTTTTTGAACTTTTACTATGTTCCTTTAGAAGGAAAGCAAGTTCTTATAGACCATCTTAATCTATTTCTAAATATACTAACTTTTGTGTTTTGTTTCAAAAGTTCTTCCACATTGATACTCTTCAAGACATCACACGTTTTTCGTATCTAAAAATCTACTTATTGTATATATGACGATATTGTCGCATGCATATTAAAACAAAGCAAAGTACATAAAAGAAAATATTATGTATTGCATAACAAAGAAAAAAGATCCAAAATCTGAATGTGTCCAGCCACAATCTATATCTATATCTATACTACATATAATGCACGAAGGCACCTTACTCTTAATTTTAAGACGTACAAGACAATAAGCATGGTTTACAACATTTTAATGCACCCAATTTTCAGAATTACAACAAAGTAAGCATATTGTACAACAAAATAAAGCGTGGTGTCATTTTAAGACCAAAATTCTATCAAACAACATTAATGCTATTAAAAACACCCCTTCAACAAAAATTACAATTATTTAAGCATAATGTATAGCTGCAACCAATTTTCAGATTTACAACAAAACAAGCACAGTGTACAACAAAATAAGCATGGTATAATTTTCATACTTATTTTCAGACTTACAACATTAATGCTATTAAAGTGATCAATGTTATTAATGACTATAATGAGTACTACTTACAAGAAAAGAAACATAGTGTACAATACTTTAATTCACATAATTTTCAGACGTACAAGACAGGAAGCATAGTATACAACAAAACACCACATTAATGCTATTTAACATAGTCAATTATTTAACTGGTCAATAAATACAAATAATACAGTTATTAAAACACCTCTTACATAAGAAATACAAATTATCAAGCATATTGTACAACCAAATTAACACAATTCATGCATTAAATTTCACTACTACAAATAATAAAGAACATTATACAAATTTTCAAGCCCGAATGGGCAACGAGCCAAATGGGTTTGAGCCCGAACGGGCGCGGACCAAACGGGCTCGAGCCCGAGCAGACACGGGCCAACGGGTTCGAGCCCGAACGGGCACGGGCTATACGAAATTCTTGATATCCGTAAATTTATTTTAAAAAAAACATAATAAACTAAAATACATTATTTATCGAAATTTTTTATTTTAGAGTATCTGCCGCTGCAACGCACGAATACCCTCCTAGTTATAAATAAAACCTAAATGGTGAACACAAGTTTTAATCAACACCTTTGTGGAATATTTTCTTGCATGTTGTAAAAGTAATCGACGTATATATGCTACATGTATAAGAGTAGTGATTGACATGACTAATTTATGTGCCTAATTTGATGCCTAACAAGGATCTTGGAACACATGACAAAATCAATGGTAAATAAAATGAGTGAGAATAAGTGGAATACATGTGTCACTAAATGAAAAGATTATGCATGAAATTAGTCACATGAATTAGGCATCTCAATCATTTTTCCATGTATAATATAACTTGTTTTATTAGGAGAGTCAAATTTACATGTTTATGCTATGTGTATAAATAAAGGGATATGGGCTTGAAACATGCAAGGCAGTTGGAAGTTTGAATAATAAGTGAGGATCTCTTTAGAATTCTTTGCATGATAACTTTGAACCATAAACTCAAACCTTTCATTTTAATTTCTTTACAAATATGGATAAAGTAAAATAGTCAAAAAAATAAAAGAAATAAAATAAAAAAATATATATATATGCCTCATGTAAACTAAGAAATTAGTGTGTTGTTTTTTAAAAGATTCGATACAAAACAAATGCTTCCAAATTTCTTTTCATTATTATCACAATATTCATTCTTTTGTTTAGTACTTATAACATCCTTTCAAAGACGTTGTGATCGATATCATTGAATGGATCAGTAGTATACTCTCTATAATACCTTAAACCGATTGAGGGTACGACGTCCTCCATCTTTTCTCTTTTTAACGTCCACCATCCTTTTTATTTAGTAATCTCGACTCACTTACGTATATTACCATGCTGAAAAGTTAACATTATGTGATTTAGAGTGCAAATTATCCATATAACATGAATAAAAAAGTTACCAAAATTGTAACGCATAAAAAACCCATATGGCCATATTATTAACATTTATAGGCACAACATGGAACAAATTAACATCATATTTATAACAATATAAATATTCATTGAGATACATATATAACTCATATTTGTCATATAATCAATAAACCAATCATAGCCATCCATTTTTTATTTAAATTAATAAAAAATCATTTTCTACCATTTTTTTTTTAAAAATAACATATTTTGCAAACGGTAAATATTCAAGCTACAAAAAATACACCATCGTGACGAGAATTAAATTATCTTTCTATAGATATGCATTGTTATATACTTTCGACGAAGTTTTTTTTTTAAATTTCGCCCAGAAAAATCACACGTGATTTATAAAAATCACATGTGATTCGTAAAAATCAAATCACATATGATTTTAACAAATCACATGTGATTTTTCTGGACGAAATTTTTTTAAAAAAAAGTTCGTCGAAAGTATGTAACAATGCATATCTATAGAAAGATAATTTAATTCTCGTCGATATGGTATAATTTTTTTGGCGTAACGATTAACAGTTTGTGAGATATTTAATTTAAAAAAAAAAGGTGAATATATTTTAATAAAAAAAATGAGTGGGTATGATTGGCTGATTGGTTTTATGACAAATATGAGTTTTATAATGAACTTTTCTCTAGATAGATATAGATGCTTCAAACATAATTACATGTCTTTTGGACTTTCACATAGTTTGATGCGATGATCACGATGATTATTGAAAGTCCGGTATTCAGGATAAACGAACTTGTTACAAATTTGTAGAATTGCCTAAGCATATAAACAAAGCTAATTAAATCTGTATAAATAAAGAAATGAAACTTTACACTACTACAGTTGTCATTTGATTGTATTTGATAGTACGTTTTCATACAAAATTTGTACAACTGATCCTTTGCATTGTATTGTCATTACCACCTATCTCAGGAAAATAGAAATAAAAATCAAAACATTGGTTCGTATTAGCAAAACTGAGCAAGCTAATCATCTAGCGGATGATCTGAACCGAAATTCGGAGAAGCTCGCTTTCATGGGTCACTTTGGTCAAGTTAAGAAGTCTTTTGAGTCCTCTAACCTTGCATTCCATGGTCCAAGTTGTTTTGTTTATAACTTTCTAACTTGGAACGACCACAACCTCATTTAGGCGCGGTAAATGTATAAACCATTCCAACATAAACAAGAAGCCATGTATGACAAACTTGCAGCCACTTAATCCCTTATCCAGTTGACCAACTAAACATGCAACATTTGAAAACACTTAAATTGACACACCTGTAACTTTGAATTAATTAGACCACATTCTGAAACATTACCATAATCTTGACAACTGAGAATAATTGATTATAATAACCATTAGGACCAAGAAAACTTCTACTTTAACATCTTAATTACAATACCAAACATAATGAATAAGAAACCAAATAGATACTTTTTTTGATGGAATAGTGAACACAACTTTTACAAGAGATACAAGGATCAAAAACATGCTTAAGATCCTTATTCAAAGAGAAACTACAACATAATTCCAACACCTAGAATACTTCCCTTAATACATATCAGGAATGTTTTTTCTACTTTCCCTTATTCTTTTTCTTTTTTGGTTGAGATGATGATGATGATGAACTCCCCTTGTTTCTTTCAACCCGGCACTTGTCTTCTAAAGACTCTAAAAGTTTCCTATGTTTTTCAGCAGCAAAATAGAGATCTTCGATAGTGCAATCGCGATCGTAGGCACATCTTCAACCCTATTCTTGGCCATCAAATCAACATAGTGACTATTCCGTTCACTATTAAAGATCCGTTTAAGATCGTTTTGTTGTTCAGAGTCCTCGACATCTTGTTTTTCTATATGCTTCTCAGCATCTTGTTTCGTCGCATTCATTTTATTTTCATGCTGGAGGGCTTTAAACTGTGCATCGATGCCTTTGAGTATCTTTCTTTGTTGATCAACATAAGTCTGAACAGCATTCGTCAGTTTAGAGACGTCATTAAACCCACCGTCATGAGCACATTGGGCAATACCAAGGACGTTTATGGCCCCGCTATTTTCCTTACAGTAGTCGAGACAACTTTTTTCCACAATCGGTAGTTCCTGCGGGTGCATGGAACTTAGGTGAGCACCTAGTTGTGTTAAGGTTTCTACACTCATCCCTTCTAAGCCCTGTAACGCACGAGCATACTCATTGTTTCTCTCTTCCGACATTGTTTCTCAAATTAGGTTTTGGTAAAGTTTTTTGTTGTTGTTGATGTTGTTGTTGTGAGGAAGTGTTGGTATGAGGAAGTGTTTGGGTTTTAAAAAGAAAATAAAGTTTAGCAGTAGCAGGCATTGAGTGTAGCAGGGCATTGAGTGTAGCTGGCATCGTTGTGGGTTTTGAGGTTTACCAAAATTAGTATCTGTTGAAACCAAAAGAGAGAATACGAATATGGTAAATAATTCAAACACTAGCTACTCTAGGGTACAAGTTTTGATCCATAATTTACAACATATATAAGTTCATCTTTTATGTCCACCTATACTTTTTTTTATTTGACCATGCTACTGGTTGTTTTACTTTTGTAATTCGTTAAGCATATATGTTATGTCTAGATAGATTGTTTACACTTTACACTAATCCTAAATCAGATATATTACCACAATCAGTCCATAAAATGCCTTGACTACCTTTTCTTTCCTTAAAAAACTAGTAATAATACGCACATATTATTTGTTTACGTCGAGGGTAATCGATCGTTCTTTTCCTCACGTTCGATGAGGATCCCGAGGTATTACCGGAGTCAAGAGTCGGGATAACACTCAAACTATAAGAAAAAGTAGAACGGGCGACAAGCCACTAATGTCCTTGCAAAAGGCCACAAAATGAAAAAAAAAACACGCGATGTTGACTCCTCCACACAATATAGTTGTTGTGTCTCGAACTCAATTTCACAATATACTGTTCGTGGATGAGATCCAACTGTATTATTCCCTCAGGTCTATACTATAAACTAAAGAGTACATTACAAAAATCGTTCTTATGGTTTGTCCAAATCACATCAACCGTTCCTCACATTTCATATTGCATTGACGGTCTTTAACTTTACAAAATTTAACACTAGTAATCCCTTGGTTTAACTTCCATTAAATCCCTCATTTTCAATAAATTTAAAAGCCCTTTTGAGTACATGGATAAGCTTTATCCACCTTTTGTGAGGTGAATATTTTCTTTTAACTTTAGAAATTTTTAGGTTTCGGGGATGTTTGTCATACGAGAATCCGATGAGGTGGAATAGTCAATAGTTGTATTAGTTTCCAGACGTTATTTTTAGCTGCCTAAAACAATGATCGTATTGAAAAAATCATTTTTGGTGTTGTTTTCACCAAGTGTTGGTTTTATGGATATAAATTAGCAGACGTGAGTTAGGATCGAACTCGAGACTACGGGATTGCACACTTTACGTATGAGAATTTAAAGTTAAATAATTAAATATAAACGTTGTATTTATTTATTTATTAAACGAAATAACTAACGGACGTTAAGTAATTAATGTAATGGACTAACGGACGTTAAAGGTATTTGGAAAAGGACTAAATTGCAAAAGTTGGGAAGGTTCCGGAATCCCTATGGGATGCCATAAACCGATCGACCAAGGAGATAAACAAGGAAAGAAAAACCAACTTGTTCACCATGTTAGCTTGGGTATATATACAAGGTTAGGGGTCTTGTTTTTCTATCTCTTGTGCTCATAAGCTAAACCCTAAATTGTTTGTGTGTGTTTTTGCTCTCCAAACCGGTCGAACGCCTTTGTGGGTGTTGATCCATTACTTTTCCACAAACCAAGTTATTTTGTTTGATAAAACTATCATTACTTTAATTCGGTTTAGTACGTGTGTACAAGAACATAGTAATAACATACTTTTGTTATTATCTTGGATTGAATTACAAAACGGTAAGGGGTAATTCACATAATCCTATAAACCCTAATTAGGGTTCATCCTAATTGCTAGTTTGTGGATTTGATTCTTGTTCGGCTAGAATCAAGAAAGGTACGCATATTCTTCTTATGTTAATTAATTATTCGTTAATAAATCCTATACGCTTCCGCTTGAATACTTTGATGTTTTGTATTTATTTATTTGAATGTCATGTTATCTAATTCCAACAGTGACATCACGAGTCATTGGTTTTTAATGAGTAATTAATTACATAAACGCGTAATAAAACAAATAATTGTATGTTGTTTAATATGTTTATCTAGGGTTTATGTTTAATTTTTTTTGTTTGGTCGATTTTTTAGTTAATTGGGGCGTACCCCTATTTTTTTTGGTCGACACATACATTAAATTTTTAAGGTTTTGAAAATTGTTTGCTAACCTTATTAAAACCTAGAATTAATATATTAGTTACGTGATTAATTCATGAATAATTTGTTATGTGTCATGGAATTTTTTATATGCGATCTTGTGACTATTTGTATAATTGTTATGATGTATCCATGATTATACATGCATGTTAGTCATGGATAAGTTACTTTGATATTGTTTAATTGTTAAGATATATTTATTTACGATAAATCTTGAATTGGGGAATACTCCAATTATGTATATTAATGAATTAATTATGTACAATTTGGTATATCATTAATTATGGGTTTACGCAATCGATTCGTCGATGTATGTGGCTCACTTTCAATTGGTAGAGTGAAAGCCCTAAATTAATATATACATTAATTTAACCTAGACATTGATTATTAATAGGGTTTTATCGAATAAGTTGCATGTGGCTACTTGTTTACACGTATAAATTGTTTATTATGTGTGCATTGTTTTTTAGTAGTTTATTTTTTATTTATTACTTGTTTGTTTATTATGATAGACAGTTTTAAGCAAAGGGTAATTTAGAATAGAAAAATAATACGGACTAAACAATGGCGAAATTTGATTTGTTTTGGAAGAGTTAAGTTTTCAATAGTTTAATTGATTGGTGACTTTGGTACAATGACTGAACGGCTCACCCATTTGAATGAACTATAAAGGGGTTATTTAAGAAGTGCGCACAGTCACACTGAATGGATGTCTAAGGTTATGCTTTTGCGCTTACCTGGTCCTCTGCCCTCTGTAAGTTCGAATGGAGCTACTTAGTAAGCCATAAAATGTACAAGCTCATCTTAAGGGCGAATTAGTTTTAATTCCATGCGCCACTTCTGTGGTAATTATCCGAAACACTAAGTGTTTACACTTATGCAAAAGTACGGTATAATGGATGATAATTAACACTAAATTCCTTGATTGGTGAACCCAATACCTCAATCAAAACTTTGATAATTTGATCTTTATGAATTGGAAATAAAAAGTTTTTTATTAAAATTATGCTACAAGATGAATGCATGACATCTTTGTACATATTTGATTTGACCACATAAAATCAAAACTAGTACCCTTTTAAATTAAGTTATATGCCATCTAATTAAAAGGAACACTTGAAGTTGCAATTTATGTCATGAGAGTACTTGGCTAGATTGTGATGGAGAGGTAAATCTCTATGTAAAGTGAGACCTTACATGGACATATTTGCAGTTCTTTAAGTTAGACACTTAAGTTGAGTAGGAAGTGAGACTTGGACTCAATGGCATAAGATGGGATGAAACATGTTTATATTTGCAATAGCGTTGGAAAATATAAATCCCATAATGATCTAGGAGTTGGAAATTGTTTGCCAATTAATGTTCGACAGATTACCTTATTATATGCGTTCGTTGCTAGCAGATCAACTGATGTAATGAACCTATGATAATTTGGATCCTATTTTTCGAGAAAATTCTATGGTTATATGAATATTACCTTGGGTATTTTATTTTCTTGAAAAGTTTAATTATCGAAAATACTAAAATTGAATTTTGAAAATTCTTTAAATGTATTAATGCAACATTAAACCGTAAACGTAGGTTATTCCTATATTGGTAAATTGATCTACACCTGTAAGGGTTTTTGGTAGAGTCAACTTTGCTAAAAGAATAAACCTAGTCCTCTTTTCGTAAGAAAGAGTGAGATTCAATCCTATTCCTTTTCATGAATAAAAAAGGTATGATAGGACAATTAGAATTGTCTAAATACGTAACTCGTAAGCAAATTTTAATAGTTAAGAAAATTGCATATTTTATGAGTTATTAAATTAAAAGCTGGACTAATTACTGTATAATTGGTAAAAGACAAACTAGCATATTTTATCTAGTTGTTGTGCTTTGACCATTTAAAAGTACTACTTACAATTGTTGGAATAGTAGAACTATTAAGAAAGAAATTGCATGCCCAGTTTTCCAAGTTAATAGCATTGCTGGATAAATTCATCATCTACCTAGTAGAATACATTCTTTTAAGTACATTTGTAATTGTTATGTATGGACTTTCTCAAAGGTGTAGGAAGTAAATAATACACTATTTTCTTTCACTGGTTAATGAAACACTTACAATGTTGTCAAATCCAGTGGGAGTGTTGTGTTCTTATTACTGAATAAGGAATTAATGTAATGATCTCTTATTCAGTGGGAGTTACAAGCTTTGTCATCTTGGTAGTAACCCAGATTATCTCTAGAATGTCTTAAGATAATTACTTTCCACTTGTAGACACTTATGTTTTCAAGGATAGTCATGTACGTTTCCTTATTAGACAATGAAGTGGTTCTACATCTACTAGTTATGCTAATATCAATGACACAATCATATTAGTCACATAAACAAACATATGTCGTGTTGTTTATCTGCTACATGACGTTGTTCCATGCACAAGTGGGAGAAATCTATATTGTGTGCAAGGTACAACAGATAGGTATATGATTTAAAGGATTCTCTTGACTGCAAGGTAAGAGACTAACGTTCTAATATAACTTGAACATATCTAATTCAAGAAACACTTGGTGTTGCAATTTACGTCATATGAGAACTTGAGGAGATTGAAACAACAAAGTAAATCTCTATGTAAAGTCAGACCTTGCACGGACATATTTACAGTTTCTAAATTAGACAAGTATTTAGAACATGTGTCAAAATGATATATAAGACTACTTCAAATTAGATATTTATGTATTATTAGAATGACATAAAATAAATGAAGTAATCTAATACTACTTCAATTTGTTTATTTATGTATTTTGGAATGACATAAATGAAAAATAATGTAGTCCTACATTATTGTGAAGTAAATAAATTAACTTGAAATTACTATTGAAACCAAGAGTTGTGTTCATAATTACTTTAGTTAAACATGTTTATGATTCATTGTAAAGACATAAACATAAAGTCTTTTTAGACTTATAATAAAGTAAGACGTTAACTTGTTATGTTTTTTAATTAAGACATATACAAGAAGTCATTGAGTTGATCAATGATTTATAACGTATAATGGGATTATAACAGTTTATGTTTCTTGATGAGACATGGATATGAAGTGACTTGGTTAAAAAGTACTTGTGTTATAAAGCATGTAATTGGCTTGAAAAGTCTATTATACCATTAAGTTGGCTTAGTTGGTAAATAGGTAAGCCAAAAGGAATATGTTTATCTTATATATTGTTAGATTGTCTTACAATATTAATTCTAATGAATACCACAAGTTGATGGTATGTTCAGTTAGGAGAATCAAACTCTATTTGATTTGTTTGATTCATGATAACCATAACTTCTTTCTTAAAAAGTAACAAGGTTAGAATATTGAGTATGGATTGAATATACTCAATATGACTCCAACCTAGAAGATTAATAAAACACCATTTCATTATGGAATGTGATGAATCACATTAAGTTTTAAAAATTGAAGATTCTGAATTTGTTAAACTACTTATGAATAGGTTATTAACAAACTAAAGTCAGGAATTATCAATATGTATTTGTAATGTCCCAAAAAGAGAACAATGTAGTTTTGCTCTAATTGCTAAGTATATATAGATAGTCTATATATTACAAAAGGCAAGTGGGAGTTTTTTTTTTATCTTGAAAGATAAAATTACAAGATACATAATCTTCTAAAACATACTAGTAAATATCATGATGAGGTTAGACATGTAAATGATAGACCTCATGATGATGGAATTTTCATTCATAGATCTGCAAAGATATCTCAGATATTTGACTTATATGCTGAGAAATATGAGTTACAGGATTATAGTAAACCTGATAATCATTATGATGGATTACCAAATATTGAATTGGGTAAATTACTCATACTATGAATGTTAAAGATGCTGTCCATAAAGATAATCAATTTTGGAAATTTGGTTTATCTTAATAGTTAGACTAGAGAATGGAAATGAGTTTCTTCAAAGAGATGAAAAACCCTAGTGGTTTGAATTTCTATGTAGAAATCATATGGACAATATGGTACACATATTTTATGCGTGTTTTATGACAAGATTATTAATCATACTTAAGCAATTAATTGTGATTGAATATTCTTTTCTAGACACATTAAATATATAAAGATGATAATTGTCATACTTGTTTTCATTAATATGAAATATGACAATGGAATATCAAAACTCTTTCTTGAGAAATTACTTGAGCGAGGACGGTAAGTAATTGAAAGGTTTTTTGAATTCATATAATCTTTGAAAGTGTACGAAGTGCAAATAATTCATGAATGGATAAATGCATGCATCTATGAAATTATTCTTATGTTTAATTATTAAATCTCATTTTCGATTTATAATTAAAATAAGATAAATTTTAAGTATTCCTGAAAGCTAGTGGGAGTATTATGTTAAGTTTCTTAAATCTTATATGTTGTATAACATATAGTAAGTAACATTCCTTGTAAGCTAAATGTTAAGTCTTAGACTAGAATGAAACTTCATTTGTAAGATTTAAGAATTAAAACATACAACCTTGGAATATATGTTTATTATTAATAAACATGTGCAGTAAAATAAATGATTCTAATAAAACATGATATATCATTTGAGAAATGGATAAATATCTTTTGACAAGATAGAACATGAATGAAATCTAATTTTGATATATAGATTCATCATGTACATCATGTTGTGTATTTAAATTGTTGTATCATTCTTGAATAAGAAGTGATTTGACAACATTGATATCTAACTAAAAGTTATTAGATAACTTGTGTAATGAATATTCTAAAAGAATTACATCCTCAGCCTGGAATTGCTCCTAGATTCTATGGATGAACAATATGTCAAATGTTGTGCAAATTGTCATCAGCTTTAAACTTGAAAGTTAGGAAAGCATCAAACATTACACAATAAGATATTAAAGTTTACGAAGTTTTAATGAGCACATTGTTGTTTGTATACAATGATGCTGGTTTAATTGAGATGACACTCAATACTAGTCATGGTATGATTTCATCCTTGTTAATGGCCATGTGAACTAGTTGTGCTACTAAGAGCGCAGTTGCATTTTACATTAAAAGAATAAGAATACTTTAAACTTTAAAATGTTTAAAAGTTTAAATTGTCATAAATTGGTGATAGAGGATGTCACACACTTTATGAATTATTATGTGGATTGGTGAATGCACACATACAAGGACTTCACTAATTGAATTCTTGAAATAAGTATTCTCAAAATTACGATGGATCAAGTTGGTTGATTTATGTCTTGTCAACAAGTATGATTGTCATTACTTGAGGCATAATTCATCAACTGGAATTTTCATGCTTTGATCTATTTGGTATTTGGATAAGGGATGTTAAACAATTGTTATAATAAATCAAATACTTGGTATGTTTGATTTTATAATATATTGTATCCTATATTTGCATGTTTAATCCGTGAATAAATTTATTTATTCTAAATCGTCCGTTGTCAATTAATGATATGGGAGTATCATTAAACTAAGACAAATCTGAGAGATATGGTAGAATATACTTGAAAGTATATTGATGAGAATGCATACCAATTTCAGATGATATTCAATGAATTGAATATAGGACTTATCCCAACTACATAATTTACTTTGTGGATATTGTTATAAGTAAATTATGAATAGTTATCCTCAGACTTGAGATACCAGATAAGTGTCATGAATGTAGTGCACTTCTGTGGAGCAACTTAACGCTATACGTAACTGGTAGTCATAAGGGTTGTTTCCTGAAGTGTTGCAAAGTTCATGGGTTATCCTCGTAGTTAAGATAGAATTTGTTCTTTCAAATTTATTTTGGAGTTTAATACTGTTGGGCCCCTCGTAGGGTTGACAAGATGTTTGCGTGGCCACGCCCAAAGTTCTCCCCTGAATATGTTCAGAAGATTTGGTAATCTTGCTCAATCACTAATAACGAGAAACAGAATGGTTGGATAAAGAATGACTTAATTCCATATCTTTATTTAACATGGTATTAGAGACAAAAGGATAATAATAATGAGAAATCATTAAAAGGTTTTCCAGGAGCCTTGCTCGAGTTGTACTAGAGGCATCGAAGTGTTGCTAGACGCTAACCGAATGTGATCACTCTATTAAGATATATCCAAGTGGGAGCTGTTGGTTTTATGGATATAAATTAGTAGACGTGAGTTAGGATCGAACTCGAGACTACGGGATTGCACACTTTACGTATGAGAATTTAAAGTTAAATAATTAAATATAAACGTTGTATTTATTTATTTATTAAACGAAATAACTAACGGACGTTAAGTAATTAATGTAATGGACTAACGGACGTTAAAGGTATTTGGAAAAGGACTAAATTGCAAAAGTTGGGAAGGTTCCGGAATCCCTATGGGATGCCATAAACCGATCGACCAAGGAGATAAACAAGGAAAGAAAAACCAACTTGTTCACCAAGTTAGCTTGGGTATATATACAAGGTTAGGGGTCTTGTTTTTCTACCTCTTGTGCTCATAAGCTAAACCCTAAATTGTTTGTGTGTGTTTTTGCTCTCCAAACCGGTCGAACACCTTTGTGGGTGTTGATCCATTACTTTTCCACAAACCAAGTTATTTTGTTTGATAAAACTAGCATTACTTTAATTCGGTTTAGTACGTGTGTACAAGAACATAGTAATAACATACTTTTGTTATTATCTTGGATTGAATTACAAAACGGTAAGGGGTAATTCACATAATCCTATAAACCCTAATTAGGGTTCATCCTAATTGCTAGTTTGTGGATTTGATTCTTGTTCGGCTAGAATCAAGAAAGGTACGCATATTCTTCTTATGTTAATTAATTATTCGTTAATAAATCCTATACGCTTCCGCTTGAATACTTTGATGTTTTGTAGTTATTTATTTGAATGTCATGTTATCTAATTCCAACACCAAGTTCGTAACCCAAAAGGCAAAAACCGGGTACTTTTTCATTCAAAACCAAAGTTTTCATGAATCTAAATTTAGAAGCAGACATTTTTAGCTTAATTTTTGTGTTTATAAAGGTTATCTAAAAAAAACGCGTTTATAAAGGTTATATAGCACAATACCCGAGCCAAAGACCTAACTCGACCAGTGGAACCAACTGACTTATCTCAGTTGGCCACTTGAGCCCTTTCTGGAGTTTGGGGAGGGGTTTTACCCGGGTTCGAGTCTCGCAAGAAACAATGAAAATCCGGATTTTCCTCTTAGTGCCAAGCCGTGATTTATAGGGGTTTCCCTTTGCGGGTCTATGCTAGCGGTTGGGAACCCGAGGCCTGCCTTTTTGAAAGGTTTAACTTGGGGGTTGGATTTTAAGTGTGGTGCCGTTCTAAAAAATAAATAAATAAACCAGTAGATCGAGCCAACAATATTGTGGAATTAACATAAGAATGCCCATAAACATATCTGATTGGTTGACAGGTGGATTTTTAAAACCTAAATAACAAGCAATGCCAACGCTATGTGGAAGATAGTATATTGACCGATATATCGTGTGTGCATTCTTAGTTGAACAACATTAGCAAGCATTTGGAAAACAATGTTGAAACCATCAAGTAACCATATTAGCAAATCTCCTTTTGTACCAATGAAACTGAGCTAAACATCTAAGCCTGAACGGAGCAATTAATGATATCACGTACTTTATGGATGATCTTTACCAAAATTTTGAGAAACTAGCCTTTATGGGGTCACTTTGGTCTTTTAAGTCATCTAAACTTGCATTAGAAATTTAGAATGGTCAATAAAGCTCCATACATATTATATATGGTCGAAGTTGTCTTGTTTCTACCAAACATAATATAAAGGGAAAATTCTCTAAATGCCCCAGTTGCTCAACTTTATTATCCCAAATGTCTCACTTTTTTTTCACTTCTCAAAATGCCTCATGGGCAACTCTCCCATGGGCAACTCTATCAAATATTTGGGCCCACGTTGTACTTACAAAGTACAAAACTAACACTTTGTCTGTTGGGCAACTTTGACCTAATATATTGGGCAACTGACAATTTTTGTCTTTTAGTGAAAAATCAAAATTTATATTTTTAACTTTATAAATATAAATAAGTTGGGCAACTTGACCCCACAAATATGTACTTTTGGGCAACTATCTATAAAAACCAATTTTTAAATGCAAATAAGTTGGGCAACTTGGCCCCACACATATGTACTTTTGGGCAACTCTCTATAAATACCACTCTATACCATACAAATACACCTTTAATAAACCAAATTACATATCTCAAAAAATTATTTATTATCCTAATACACCTAAATACAAAACACAAAATACCCGAATCATCCCAAACACACACTCCTTTACCCCACACACACCTTCCCTCTCAAAGCCGAAAAATCATCCACAACTTGAAACAGATATCCTTCCCTCTCAAACTCAATAATCCAACGCCCTAATCCTACTCCCTGAATAGTTCTTCTTCCATACGACGCATATTCGTACATTCAAAGCAATCCGACGCATATTCCTACAGTCAATCGCAGTTCTTCAACATCTCAAGAATCCAACCACGAACATGTTTGATGCAAAGCTAACGGTCAGATCTAGATTAGAACATATTGCTACTATTAAAGGTGCACTGAATGTGAATAGAACCAAATTGTTTAGAGAAACTGTCTTTGGCCCTTGGTTAGATTTTCCTAAGTATTCCCCTGACAACCACTTATACCATTATTTATATCAAAATGCAGTTCAGGTGTCAAAAGTTACTGATTGTTGTCCACCTTTAACTTTTGTACTAGGTGATAATGTTTTTTATTTTGGCCGTGAACAATTTAGTCTTCTAACTGGGTTTCGTTTAGGACCAGTAGATAATAGTGAAAGTGACCACGGCCATGTAGTTAAGGGTTTAACATATAGTCCTTTTTTTTGATCGGTTGTTTCCCAATAAAAAGAAAACTAAGAACAAAAAAGTTAAGGGTGATGACCTTTTGGCGTTGGTAAAGTCGGCGGAAAGGTGGGAATTGTTATCTGATGAAGATGCTGTGAGGGTTGCTTTGTTGGTGATTGCAACATTTGTCTTTATCGGTCGGGAAGGAAGGTTTAATGTTCCTGACCATTTGCTAAGGAATGTTGAGGATTTTTGTGTATGGAATGAGTATCCATGGGGCGAATACATGTGGGGTCATCTGTATAAAAGAACGGTGAATGTTGTTCCTAGGCATCTTGAGGCAGAATCAAAGAAGCCCGTTCCAAAAGATCCAAAAAAAGAACAAACATACAGTCTGTATGGATTTACATGGGTGTTGAAGGTTAGATTTTACTTGTAACATACATTATTTGTGCTTGTATATATTCTGATGGTTAATCTTAATAATGTGTTGGCATTGTTCATTAGCCATTGGCTTGGTTCCCTAGGCATTGTTCTGTAGTCAGTGTAAGTGTTTGTGTAGATTTAAGGATGTTATGGTTGATGGTTTGGCAGTAGATAAATACATAGAAACGATTTGTAAACAGTTGGTTGAAACCACTGACAATGTGTCTTCATCCACTGCTAGTTCAGAAGAACCCACTGCTGCAACAACACGTTATGTAATTGTATCCCCTGTTACTACATATACAGCCACTGGTATCCTAACCACTGCAACCATAATCACAACCACTATAATCACAATCACTAACTCTTAATTCAATGTATTTGTTTTTTCAGATTTGGATTATGGAGACATTCCCAAACAGCTCCCAGTTCTGGACCAAAGACCCAGAGAAGATCCCACGTTGTCTAGCTTGGTCAAAAGTAAAAAACTGTGAAAAAAAACATTACACAATTTTATTTGATCCGGTAAGTAAAAACCCAAAATTAGTTAACTGTTGTATGTTTTTATTGCATTTAGCATATCAGCTTATCTCCTTTGTTATTCAGGCTTTCAGACCACTACAGAAGATTGTACCGACAAATGCCGAGCTGAGTTGTCCGTGGTACATTCGCAGTATGGAGTACATCTGTCAACTAGATTCCCAACTTGTTGAAAGAAGAGAAGAGTTGGCTGACCAACTGATGGTGGAAGAAGAGGCAGGTATGGCTGGTCTGGATGTATGCGGTGGAATTCAAGCCGATTTAAATGTCCCTTTCTGTGACGCCGATGAAGTAGTTACAGAAGGTCAAACTTCTAGTGTCAATGACAAAGCTGTTGAAGAAGAGATTGTTGTTGGGCTTGGTGAAATGTTGAATATGAATGAGCCTGAGAAGGTTGAAGATGTTGTAGCCGGTAATGTTGAGGTTGCAGATGGGATCAAATGTGACAAAGCGGAATCGTCACATACCTTAGATAAAGATGACTTTCGTGTCGAGCTTAAATCCCTTAAGTCCTGGGTTGGTACTATAGAAGAACGTGTAGGAGTAGTTGGTGTATCACAGCTCTTATGTGAGTTACACAGCGTACAAAAGAGAATTGTGGTAATTTAGGATGCTTTAGGAATAAAGTCACAAGATGATGTTGGTGAGATTAAGGTAAAAAGCTGTTATTTGAATTTTTGTTACTTCATTCCACCAAAATGGTCTCTTTGATTGCCTAAGTAAGTTAACTTTTTTACAGGTGGATACTGTTGATGGCAACAAACCATTGGCTACTACCGATGAACACACCCCAATCAGGACCAACGTAGGATCCGATGACAAGCAGAAGCTGTTGTATGCCGATTCCGATGAGTTTACCGGGCCTATGTCCCAACTTATGAAAGCTGCTTTATCGGGAGGTCTTGACGATGCTCATCATTCCAACAATATAATGCAGGTGGATAACAAATTTGATTTTGCTGCCTTACCAAATTTGAATGATGAGTTCTCAGACATTGCTTATGATGGGTTTGATCCAACTCCTGTTGACGTACGCATATATATATATTGTTTTTTTTTCCGTTCTTTTATTTTTTTGTATTTCAATATTAAACCCACATACCCTTTATCTAGGAATCGATGGATGTGAATGGTGCGGAAAAAGATAATGACAGTGCCAAGGGTAAAGAAATTGTTGTTTGGCAGCCACCTCTTTGGTGGGAATGGTTTGTGCAGTTTACGCTTACATTGTTAGACCCGTGGCTGCAGCAGGGGGCTTTACCGGTAGACAACGTTTATGATCCCGCTGCGCAAGGTGCTCCACAATTAGACACATTGGATATGGATGTTGAGGAAACGGCTATGGAAGGGGCAGATACACAACCTGTTGAAGTGATATGCATTGATGATGAGGATGGGCAGGATGTTGTCAAGGTACATTTAATTATCTTATCAACAAACAAGTCCCTGCTTTTCATTTGATTACTATATACATTAATACATTTGCATAGATAGCACATAAACACACATTAAAACAGTTTTCGACACCTAAAAAACAAATATGATACTAAATACATAAATGACCATCATCATAATCTACATTTTAGTTCTAGAGCTCTCTCCCTTGCTTTTCTTAATTGCTTTGAGTCGTTGAAACTGTATTTCAAGACTAGTAATCCTATTTTCCAAATTATAAATATTTTCAAATAATGTAGGATTATTCACATGTTGCTCCACTGGGTTGTTATCATCTTCCTGCGTTTGTTGCACCACCTCCCTTTGCTGCATCACCTCACTTTGAAACTCTTCCTCTACCTCATTTTGCTGCACTATCTGACCTTGCTGCACCACCTCAGTTTCAGCCTCCTCCTCATTCTCTAGATCTTCCTCATCTTCATATTCTTCCTCCTCTTCCTCATCAACTCCATAAATCTCATCCCAGTAGAAGTCTTGGCGACGCAGCCAAGTAAGGATATTTGTCCCATCCACACACTCACTTGCCTATATGAACCATATTCTGACATTGGTTCTTCCCCAAAAGCATCTAACACTGCGTCAAAAAGCAAATCGTTGTTTAAGACAAACTCGTACTCTTCTTCATCATTTTGAAAGTTTCCATTTGGTGCTGCCATTGTTCTTGAGCGAGAATAAGAGAGAATAAAGTGAGATATGTGATAATAAGAGACCAGAAACTAGGAAAATATTATGTAGTAGGATATGTAGCAGTAACAAGAATCTTATCTTTTACATTGTGCTGTACTTCACTTAGAATAAAATACTGTCTTTTACTGTGTGCAAAGAATCTTATCTTATCTTTACAATGTGCTACAGTTGATATAATTATTAAAATATCAATTTATCTTTTTCATTAATACATCACTTTTACAACCTAGGAAACATGCAAACTATTTTCTTTTTCACTTATGGTTGACTTGACTGTTTGAGTGTCTTACGACAATTCATTTGCTTCCGAACATTAGTTTCACGGCTACTAGGACCAACATCTTGCGCATTGGCTCCCAACCTTTGTGATTGCTTAGAGTTACCAACGCCAGTTGGTTCTATAACTTGTTTTTTTTCAATACCGTATATCTATCTTCTTATGTCTTCTAGCACTTCAGCTGGTAATCGGTAAGTAGGTTCAGCATCTGGTCCATATAATTCATATATTTCAGGAAACATTACCTCTCTTGCTACCTTTATCGACCACTCCCTTTCATCGTGGTTTTCCTCAAACCTAACTCCTTTAGAACTCGACATAAATCAATTAATGTTATCGAAATATGGTTATGAAACTGAAAATGGATAGGAGCAAATATTTGATGGAAATATGGTGAACAATACGATCATGGTTTCGCTATTAAATAGACACCACGTGCTAAGTCACATGTAAATAGTTAAACATACATAGTCAACTTTGCAGAGGATTTACTTTTGAAAATAATAAAGGGCCCTAAACAAACAGTCATGCTTTGTTGTTCTTGTCCTTAAAATAGACACCACATGGTTAGTAATGACTAAAAAAATTTATGCCGTAGAATAACAGTTGAGCATTGAAGTTATTTAATTGTTTGGATAGTCGAGCTGTTTGTTAAAAGATGAATCGTTTTTTTTAAAGGCTGCAAATATCAGATTAGTTTTCAACTCCCTTAAACGTAAGAGGAAGCCAGGGAGATATTGCACCTCACCCTATACTACTCCACCAGCCACTACTCCAAAGAGAAGGCGTTCAGCACGGATTAATTGTCAAACCCCATCCCCTCCTAACGCTCCAGATTTTGATGATACATTGGAACCGTTTGTGGAGGTATTTGACCGTGTCAACTTATATGTCTCTTAGTTTGTAATACAAACATTAACTAAAAGAGTTAATTAGTTATAATTTAGAATCTTTCGAGAACTGGGACTGGGAAGAAAAAAACCAAAAAGGTATTTGTGCCATGTTCCGTTCAAAAATTTTTGAAAGAGAATAATGGTACTAGGTTTATTTTCCCATGGGGCAATGAAGACACTATTGCTGATCTCCGGTTTTGGGACTGTTTATTGGCTACGGGTGCAAACAATGATGGATGGCTGAGGGACGAGGTACGTATAAAATCAGTTGTTAGTATTCTACCATAAATGTTTCTTTGTGATTCCCACATGTTTTTAATAATGTGCCCAATTGTGTAAACAGCACCTTGACATATGGGTAGATTTGCTGTGGCATTTCCGACCATCAGATGCCGACTGGGCTATGGTGGGTCCCTTTTTCACAGCTCAAGTAGTTAATGACTGGGTACGAACCTATTGGGCAAATGGTGTAAAGTACTCGGTGCCTTGGGCTAATGTTGAAAAGGTATTTATTTCTTTCCATATTCCCGTAGGTATCTGAAAATGTTCAGCGGGTGCGTTATGCTGATGTCATAAATGATGTAGGTACTATTTCCAATAAACGAACCTGACAAGCACTGGGCGGTAGGAGAGCTGCATATCAGTACGGGTGTTTTGACATTGTATGATTCGTTTCCAGCCTTTACAAACAAACGTATTTGGTGGAAGGATACCATGCCTGCAAAATTTCAGTATTGGCTGCCAAAATTACTAGATGAAACGGGAGTCTTTGCAGCAAAAGGCATAGATATCAACGCCTATCAGATTAGCTTTCAAAAATGTGTTGACGTCCCCAAACAAACAGGTCAATACGGTGACTGCGGGATATGGTCTTGCATTAACCTATATAGGCTGACTCATAACATGCCATTAGAGTCTGACGATCCTGCAGAAACAGCTCTTGCCTATCGTGAAAGAATGTTTGAGTACCTATGGAAATACAAGATTCAGTATGCTGGTCATTGACTATATTTATTACAAGTTTTTGTATCGTCAACACTCATTGACTAAGTATGTATATAATTGGTACATAAAGATGTTAGCTCATAAGGAATGGTCATTCTTTGTGTATGTATAATCAATTGTAGTAACTATTGGAATGATAAATCTGTAAATATCCAAAATGTTTTGTCAATGTTTGTAAATATTATTAGTTGATATTATTATTGCTTGTTTAAGTTCTAAGGATCACTACTAAAAACTGATTACATATAAATTATGATATTACATTTAAACCAGCTTCCAATCTTCTACTAGCCGTGGTTTATTCTAAACTAGCCGTCGTATCTTCTCAACTAGACGTGGTTTCAACAGTCCTTATAGCCGTGGTTTTGATCATACTTGCCGTGGTATGTTTTCAACTAGCCGTGGTTTTGATCTGAACTAGCCGTGGTTTCTTTCTGAACTAGCCGTGGTTTCTTCATACTAGTCGTGGTTTCTTCTGAACTACCCGTGGTTTCAACAGTTATTATAAACGTGGTTTCTTCATACTTTCCGTGGTTCCAACAATAATTCAATCCATGGTTTGACCCACCATCCTACTCAGACATTCTTTCACGATACACCACCCATTCTACTTAACCTTCCTTGAGAGTTTTATTGCCAAAGGACCTTGTACACCAGCAATCTTTTGAATCTTCAATAGCAATTGATCTACCATTGGATTTGTTGATATGGTTCTGATAACGTCTAAAATGAACATGTTTTTAGTAGCGTTATTGTCAGTTTTGTGCATGATATTCGGCTATATTTACTCATAACTGTTGCAAAAGTGCAAAGATGCGTCTTGTGTATGTATATGTAGCCAGGTATCGCGAATAATGAAGAAATGAAGTTTTTATGCACATTTGGAAGATTCTAAAGGAAGGAAGTTGAGATTGGAAGCTTGTGGACTCAATGATATGAAAGCGTAGTGATTTCGAAGCATCTACAGCAAGGAAAGATCAAGTTTGGCTTTGGAAATCATCAACGTAAGCAAAGAATGAAGCGTAAAGGGAAAAGTCAGCAAAAAGTCAAAAGGAGCAAAACCCAGCCGCTCGGTCGCAACCCGCAACCGGATCCGGCTGGGCTAATGGTCAAAGCCATGACCGATTCGGTCGACATAGAAACCGATCCGGTTTCTGGCTCTGCAGTTACACAATTCGCATTTATTGTTGTCTTAACTCCCCATAATCATTAGAGTCCGATCATTTCTTGATATTAACTTGGAGAGAACGTTTTTTGGGCAGTTAAGCAAGTGCTTTGGCTATTTAAAGGACCTAGTACTTGTATACTAAGGGTGACACAACCAAAAGAGTATTAGTTTACACCAAAACTCATACTTACCCATTTATCTCAACCCAAAAGCTTAGTAGTTACTGGAAAACGTCCAGAAGCAAGGAAGGAACCATTCTTGTCCATTGTTTCGGTAGTTTGGAGTTGTGCGGTGATCCTAGGTGATTGGAGGCGCGTGGTTGCTACATTCCACGATTTGTAATTCTTGTAATCACAAAAGATTAGGTATTCTATGAACTTTGTTATGGAAATCTATTCTCTTGAATTGTTTGAATTACCTTGTTATGACTTGTGTTTAGATATGATTGTTTTCATGGAGTAGTTTGTGTTATACTTGTGTGTTGGAATGTGATTAATCATAATAATGTTCTCAAAATGTGATGCATGTATATATGATCTTGTT